>APFE031429296.1:57896-124732 GCA_000404065.3 Pinus taeda | reverse complement strand
TATATATATATATATATATTGAAATACAGGTAAAAAAATTAATATCTCACAAATTCACATCATAAGTATAAGTTCATTGTGTGAACCCACATGATTGTTTCATGACCAATCTAAATGTTGGTGCATTTAGTGACATGAGGCATCTAAGTAGTTAAGTTTTTGAACCTTTGATTAACTTGGGAATATTATGTATTATGGATATGTTGAGGTTGCATCAGAATCCTATACTATTGTCATTCACTGACAACATCTTCTCGTAATATTTCTAGTTGGTTGGTCTATCATTAACAATATTGGGGGGTGGATAAGAAATTATTCCAGTGATGGTGAAGTAAAATGGAATTTCTAACATCCACCTACATGTTAAGGACTCAACAAACCACAAGTTCACAAAAATCTTGTTAACCATAATTTTATATATTTTATGTCGTAAGTCACTAAGATTTCATCATCATTTCAATTTTACCTCCTAAGCCTTGCAAGATGATAAAGTTTCATTGTATATTACCCTTATTAATTTTCTCATATGGAACTTAAACAATAACATTGGCAACTCAATCATCTATGCATTTTCTTCGTAAATTAAGTAAAATTTTCTTATTTACATGTTTTATGTTTTAGTTTGATTTCTTTTATTTTTTCATAAGATAGTATCTTTGTTGTTTCTAATCTATTTAGCGATTATTTCAATAATATACTAATCATATCTTTTTCATCTTATATTAGGTTTCATTCAAGTGGATTATATTATGATTATCCTTGATTTCGTATTCAAGTCATTCTTTCATTAAAATATTCTTGTAAATATTGCTCAATTTGGTAATCAACATTAATCAAACGATGAAATTATTTCTTCATTGAGCCCTTTTCTTTAATTGGTCTTTTCCCCCAAATTTATATAACATTTTGAATTAAGTTGATTCTATTTGAGTCTTCCTTTTCAATTTGAGTCTTAATCTCGTGAATAAGTGTAATTGATCATGTAATCCTTTTTATATTTTTCATTCACTTTCTCTACCAACTAACATGTTAAGTCAAATTTTGTAATTGAACATTTCTTGAAAATAAAACCTTTCAAGTAAATTTTATTACTTGTATTATTATCCCATTTCACATAAATTTTTCATTTCCTTAAATTTTTTTTTATTTTTTATGACTGAGATTTTATGGAAGAATTAATTATTTTGGAAACCTAATCCGTTAGGGTTATGGTATGGAATGTGAACCGTTACAAGGAGTCCAATAGTCTCTAGAATGCCAATCTAATGGTCATAACATTGTATTTATATTTGTAGCATACTTAATGAAATAGAAATTCACACCTATTCTTTCATTCCATTTTGCACATTGTAATATTAGTATCAGAGCATTTCCTTCTTAGAAACATGTGTTTGTCTATCTTCCATTCTACATATATGAGCAATCCTACACATTGTTAGTGTCCTTTGTCTTTGTAGTCTTGAAATCCTTGTATGTTTCTATGTGTATTTGTGGTTCTAAAACACCATATGTTTATGACCTTATAGCCTCTTTGCCCCTATTTTGACATTCCCTTATAAAAATTCACACTCATTCACTTGTTGATACTCTATAAATATGTTAAGAAACCCAAGCACTCCTCAAAACTTTATCCTCCATATCTTATTCATCTACATGGTCATTCATGGCCTCTCAAAGATTTGAGTGTTATTTCCTTTTTCTACTATCTTTTATGTTCTTGTTTTCCTAGATTGCGAGAAAAACCCAAGTCTATTTTGCAGTAAATTGATGCCATGCTATTTTTGTCTTGTACAGTGAATGGGGGCTCTAAAATACACTTCTCCCTTAATGGTTGGGGGACTCCCTGCATCTATGCAACTCTTCCATGGTGCCATCAGTAAAAAATCCAAGGCTACATCTGTGGTTATGATACTATAATAATAATGGATATGGGTAATATTTTGTAACAAAATATGTGTGTTCGTATTAATAATGTGTTTTGTGGGTTCTCCTCCAAATCTAAATGATGTGATTTATGCCTTGCAAAAGTATCTTTCATCTAATAACTAAGAAAAATAGTATTTCCTTATTGTGGACACATATTCCTATGATGAATTTTGAATGGATAAGTTTAAGGTCCATAGTTGTATGAGAGGACAAAACTATGTGATTAACAAGAAGAAAACTATTCTTTCACCTTTTACTAGAGAATACTAGAGAATACTACATTTTATAGTAGCATGCCTTTACATTATAGTCTACATCTTAATCCCTATCCAAATTCACATCCTTCCATTGCTAGCATGAGAGAGGGCACGCTTTAAAATTAGGAGATGTGTTGCTAACAAACTATCATCATGATGAGATAAATGTTTTTGAGGTTTCCTATTGGTTCTATAATGTGTTTGTTTTTTCCTCTGTCAAAAAGTCACAATAGTAAGTGACAAAAGAGTCCTTTTCTAGAAGGTAGGAAAGGGGATTTAGGTGATATTTCCATATGCAACCTCCCATATCCTCCTTTTTGTTAACAAAAATCCCCTATATAAGTCTATCTCACTCCTAACCCCAAAGTTTTCTTCTCTATTGTGGAATGAGATATAATTAAAAGTAAATGGAGTTCATTTTCCTCCTAGTGCCTTGATTATAATAGAGGTCAATCAACATCTAGGGGTTAATTTTAACTCATTCAACTCGAAATGAGAGTTACAAATTTGACCCTTCTAGAGTATTCTTCATAGTATTCACATGGGTAGGCTCTTTTCCATGAGTAACATGGGTTTATGTGTCCTCCTCTTGAATTATGTTGATTAGCCACAATGGGTCAAATTCGAAGAGGAACAAAGTTTTCATTTGAAGTCCCATTTACATATTTCATGCACCATTGGAAAAGTATACTAATGTATAATACATTTAGAGGGTCCAAATATTAGGAATGAAAGATTTAACTTCCTAAAAACATTAATTGAGGCCTCAAAATGACCTTAAACATTTTCATACCCAAATTCTCCAAACTGGGTATCACCAATAAAATTGTTCTTATATGTTGATTCCTTCAATTCTTCCAACTTTAAAACATCAATATGGATGAGAAATTACATAGATATACAATCCAGATTATATCTCCCCATCTTGGAAGGCTTTGGTCCTTAAAATATTTACTAGATGAGTGAATAAACATTTCTTCTATCTTCTCCCTCAAGTACAATTTAGCTTTACCTATAACTTGTCCTTTCAACCCAATCTTCCAAATCTTATTCTAAACATGTTTCTTAGTTCTATACCTATTCTATAAAATTTCACCCTCTAACAACTCTAGTTGAGAATCTAGTGCTAAGTCATTCATGGAAGGTAGGATGTGGTCATCTTCCTAATCCAACATGCAAGGATAATAGGGTTTGATATTTTTCACATTCACCATTGAGTAAATGTGCATGTATGAGGGCATACTAAGTCTATAGCCATTATCTATCACTAATACATTATCTCAAAAGTACCATATTGTAGAGCCTTGATTTTCTTACCAAGACCTTGTAGCCTCTCCTTGTTCAATTGTAACCATACTATTTCTCCCACTTTAAATTACATTTATGAGATCATGAATATGTTTAGCCTTGTATTTTTCTTGTCACTTCTTCAACACCTCCTATTATTGTAAATGAGTCTACCTAATACTCTCAACTAACTTTTTTTCTCTTAAATAATCTCTTGTGAGATCATTCATCACTCCTTGTTTTACATATTCTACATCTAAAGGTGAAGGTGTAAATTATCCAAAACAAGTCTCAAATTGTGACTTACTGGTTGAAATATTGGCAACTTTTATGTAGGAGTGTTGTATATAGTCCATACTTTTATCCAAGGTGTTGATATGTTTATGATTATAACCCTTGAAAATTTGTACTGAATTCTTATTGACTACTTTTATTTCCCCATCTCTCTCTGGATGGAATGTCTAGACATTTTTAATTTCATGTCAATATTCTCCCAAAATGTAGTCTAAAATGTACTAACATTTCTAGTGTCCCTATCTTAAAAAATGCTCCTTTGTATCCCAAAGTGCACCGAAACCAATTCGAGCAATAATTTTGTTTCTTATTTCCCTTTAATTACATTTTTATAGGGCATGGGAACACACACCTTTCTGAACCTATCAATTAGCACAAACATATAATCATGTCCCTTACTGGTTTTTGTTAAACCTACCTCAAATTCCATGGAAATTCTTTCCTATGTAAGAGTGGATATAAGCAATGAATGTTATAAAACTTGTTTCAAGTGATTAGGATTTTTTGTACAACAAAGCATATATAGCCTATATAAACCAAAGAATGTCATGTAAACTGATATTTCTTGAGATTTTCCAACAACTGTGCTTCTTCAAGTTCTATAACAACTACATCAAGTATGAGATGTTCTCCTCCCAAGTGGCATTGTAAACTAGTATATCATAAAAAAACAATAACAATTGAATTTAAATAAGGGTGCAATATATCATTTATTTATCTCATGAATCTAGATGGTGCATTATATAGAACAAATGACATGACTAACTACTCACAAACCTTGTCTAGTCTTGAAGACGAATTTCCAAGTATCGTATTCTTTGAATTAAACATTGTACACCCTAATTTTAATTCCATCTTCGCAAAGAGTTTTTCTTGTTACAACTAGTCAGATAAGTCATGAAGTGTAGGAAGGGGGTACTTTCTCTTGAGCATAATTTTGTTTAATTCCTTGTAATCAATGAAAATTCACCAAGTCCCATTCTTATTTGGCACAATTATGATGGGTGACCCACACAGTGAGGTGATTTATTTATTAACAGACTACTCCCACAATTTTTGCAATTGCTTCTTGACTTCACTTGCTTCTAAAATAGTCTGTTTGGATAGTCCAATATTTGGCAGTGAAGAATCTCATAAAAATTTGATCTAATGCACCACTTCCCTCTCAGATGGTATTCCTTTAGGCTCTTGGAAAACTACCCTATATTCATGTATCAAATTTTCCACTTGTTGTCTCCGTTCATTAGGACAACCCTATAAATATGTCTTTCCCATTATCACCTCTTCACTACACTGATTTTCTCTTAAAAAAATTAAATCACGCCTTATATGCTTGTAGAAACTCTTCAACTTATTTTTCTCTTAAAAATAGTAAAACATACTTCTTGTTGGAACTAATGATTTTTTTTTTTTTTGGTTGGCAAGTGCCAACCAAATTTTAGACTTTCCTATGTTCCTTGAATATGAATGATTTCTCATCCTTCATGAGGTGGTACTATTTATCTCTTCAAATGAACGTTCAATCTTGCATCTACATATATGGATTCAAAAATATAACTCCCCATACATCAAGTTAAACTACATTAGTTTCTAATTCATCAATGAAATCATCATTGATAGAAAATTTTATTCTACACTATTTTGTTGCATTGACTTTTGTATCTATATTTACCCATCCCAATGGATAAAGCCTAGGATCATCATCAAAATCCAATAAAACATTTTTTTATCAAATATGCTACCATGATATTTTCTATTGAACCTGAGTGAAATAATTTATAAATCATTATCTTCTTGACTTGTATCTTTGTATAGAAGAGTTTGGTCAAATTTTTCTCTTCCTATTGATGAAGGCTACTCAAGTTCGCCTCCTTTTGCATTGAGGTGCAAAAACGTATCTCTTCCATATTGGAGAGCTTGATTTCCAACTATTTTCTTAAACATGTGGAAATAAGAGGCTTTTTTAGATTCAACTCTTGATACAATTCCCAAAACTTGTCCTCTATGTGACCATATATGTTGTAGTGGTTTCTACAATATTTTCACTAATGTGAAATTCCTATTGTCTTCTTTTATGCCTCCCCTTTCCACTTCTTCTTCCACTTGTTGGAAGCATCCTAGAATTCCTTCCACTTTGAACCACTAGATTCTCTTTTTTTATGGCACATTATTTTCAAATATCATGCCTACACATACGCCTTATCCACCATTCTAACTTTGAATGGTATCACTTTCTTTCACCAATGGATATGTAGACCCCCCATATACTTAAGGAGCACACTTGATTTCTTAGGAGAGATAACTGAGATTATTTACATCTATCTAAATATTGTTATGTACTCCTATACACACTTCTCATGTCTCTTACAGAAGAAATTCCATGGGATTCACTTGTACTCTACATACATGAAAGGGTAGAATTGGGAATTTTTGATAGTTTTAATATCCTCCCACCTAATTACTGGATGATCCCCCCTCTACCCTATGAGTTTCCATGTGGATCTCCAACCAAGTCAGAGCATGAACCTCTCATTTCAAATGAGTGAATGAAATTTGTTTCCTCATCTATGTGGTGAACACAAATGTAAACCTCCAATTTCTACAACTAGTGATTCAATTTCAAATCATTAATGTCACCTTAATACCAATTTATGTCCACCTTCTCTTCCATATTGAAGAGTGACTATGAATGGTTCATGATGCCCAAACATAGTTTATATTTTGAAAGCTCATTCTTGGATTCATTCTTTGGATCTTCCTGATCGCCTAATTTTTCCTTTGATCTGACCTCTAAGTTGCAACCTATATATTGTCCAACTCGAGTCATATTTTCTAGATCCTCCATGAGGATTTTCATACTATGCTTGATATCCATGGAATTTTCTTCCAACATCTAGAATCTCTCCTATGCCAAATATTCTAAGTTATTATAAGCATATTTGTCAGCATGGATAGGGTTTTATGGGTTTTTGTTCAAACTATTTCCCAAATCCCCTGCAACTTTCGACAAAACTCCCAAGGAATCCTACTCTAACATAAATATCATCTATAAAATACCATGGATATTATATTGGATAGTTCTTCACAAAATATCTATTAAAATAAAGCTAAATAAATAATATGAAGGGTTACTTCATTTTGCATGCCAAACTTGTTATTATTGATTTTTTTATGCATGTAAGAGATAAAATGTGGAAAATAAAGAAAAATAAAATGTAATCACACGCCAACTACAATGAACACCAAGATATCCTCTCAAAAGCATTTCAAGAAGAAACACAACTACGAGGTGATGCTTCTCTATTCTTTCTTTTCTAAAATGGAAATAATGCAAGTATAAAGGAGAAGGCACTCTATAATTTTTTATTTAAGGCCTATGGCATGTGGGTTTCTATAGAAAAAAAGGAACCTATATTATTCTCTATTTTGGAGGAAAATATAATAAAAAAATAAAAGGATGGTCCTTTTTTCCTCTAAATGGCTAGGTTATAACAAAGCTCAATAGCCAAATATGGTTTAAGTTTGACTCCCTCAACACTCAAGTAGAGTTAATTTTTTCACCCTTATATATTATATTTGATACTATTCATATGTCTATCCTCTTTTCCACGACTAATTGGGGATTTAGTGGCATCGTCTTGAATTATGGTGGTAAATTATGATAGGTAAATTTATAGAAGCATAACTTTTGTATCTAGAGATTTATTGACACATGTCCTACACCAATGGAAAGGTATATAAGTTTAGAATAGCATCATGGGGTCCAATTCTTAAGTGGGAAATCTTTAACCCCCATAAGCTTTCATATATTACCTCAAACTAGATCTAGATGCTTTCATAATCTACTTTTCCAAAGTAAATCCCACCAATTAAATTATTGTTGAAAGTTGATTCCTTCAACTTTTTCACTTTTAAAGCATTCATATGGATGAAAATTTATATAGTGATCCAATCCAAATCACAAACCAATAATAGTTGATGAGGCTTATGTACAAGCATAGTACCTACAAAAAATATGCTGGAAGAATGGGCATTCAAGTGGTTTGAAACAGAGAGAGCACAAAGAATATTCAAAGGAAGAGAAGAACAAGTGGGAACTATCGGGTTGTGTTATATTCTTTGCACGACTACCCCATGCCTGGGGGGGTCACAGGGGGGTGGGAGACCCCCCTGTATGTGGTGTCAGGGGGTCATGGGGGGGTCACAGGGGGGCAAGAGACCCCACAGTATGTTGCGTCAGGGGGTCATAGGGGTGTATGTAGGGGGTAGGTAGCCCCCCTGCATGGGGTTGGGGGCAGAGCCCTGGGAAGAAAACAATTGGACCCTATTTTAGATGGGCGGACCTACCTATGGTTTTGTGCATGGATTTCACACACGGTTTTGGGCATGATGGTTTTCTATCCATCGTATTTTGTAGATCCGGTTAAGGGAACCACAGTTATGTTCTAATCCATGGTTAATGGATTGGGGTTTATGGATGATTTGGTATGTATATATATGAATTGTAACATTAAAGGGAACATAATGAAAAATAAATCTAGTATTCCCATTTTTGGGATCTAGGGGAAATCTCTGTGTATATATGTTTTATAATTTATACTCTCACCATTGTTTATTTTCTATTTTTAGAATTCGTATGCAGGTAATTTTTATAGAGGGTCGAAACCTACATAAATGGGGAAGGATAAGAATAAAAACACCACTACACATTAGTGCAAGGATTATATTAATCATTACAATCAATACAGCCTTATTGGATACATGAAGGATAAAATTTGGTAATTTCATCTATTGTTGAAGCTAAATAACTAGAAGGAGTAGAAGAAAATATCATCACCATGGAGTCAAGTAATTAGGTGGAATGTGGCTCTAACATGGATGACAATATTGTGTTCCCCTTAGGGTATAAGGAGGTGAATCTAAGAATCCTTCACATTAGGAAGAGAAGGAGATGACCAAGATCTTCAACACCAAACTAAAAGTAAAGAATACCATGATTAATGCTCTGTTCAACATAGGTTAGTAAGAAAATATATTGTATTAGAGATAGTCACAAAATTTTTATTGGAGGTTTTGGATCAACCTATACCATATCCAATGGGATGGCTAAATAAAGATGTGAAATCAAGGTAACAAAACAATTTAGACTATAATTTGTTACAAAATAATGTAGGCTACAATTTGCTAGCACTGTTGATTTTATTGATGAAGTAGAACTCGATGTAGTTCCACTTGTTGTATGTCATTTTTTGTTAGAATTCCATATGTATATGCAGGAAAGAAATTCATGTAGATATCCAAAAAGTACCCCCCGATCAAGGATGGGAATTCACCATTAATGTGTAGAAAGGTAAGTCTACAATTTCACTAGTAAGTGCCAACAAGGACAAGAAATTGATTAGTTGTAGCAAGAAGTATGGTTTATTTGTTAGAAGGGAAATTATTTCTAGCAAAGAGTTAACAAGGAAAATGGCAACCATGGAGGGGTGTAATATAGATCAAAAGGGAAACTAGAATAGTTGCTATGAGAATACAAGGGAGTGTTATACAAGCCTAATGAGGTACCATCCACTAGTAGAAAATGATGAAATTAGTGACTAGGTGACTAAAAACGTTAGTCACCGTAGCATTTCCAAGTGAAATACTACCAAAATTGAGCAATATCAACTGACCGTACTAAAAAAGACTAACATAAATGACTAATATAGTCTCGGGTTAAAATATATGACTAGCTAATAAGTAATACAACTAAAAATGACTAACATGAATGACTAATTTGGTCTATGAAGAAAAATATTACTACCTAGAAAGTACTACAATAATATAATTTGGTCCTTTATCGTAGTCATTTTAATTGTGTCACTTCTCCAATCTAAATATACAAGTGCTAGGGGATTTAAAGGATGTTATAGATTGGCTGAAAGGTTATAATTCCTAAAAACACTTATTTATTGGATTAGTGGATGATTACAATTAGGGAGTTGATTAGAATATTCAAGGTTATATCCTTTGAAAACATTCACATGGAATGAAATTCAAGCCATTTGTCAAGTGTGCATGCACATAACATCCTTAATATGAACCATGAACTTTAAAAACAACCTCACACTTCAACACATCGTCCAGCAATATTAATGGACAAATAGAACAATTCTGACATCCAACAAAAATTCACATAATGAGGAGGAAACACTAATAAACACACATAGAATCTTCAATCCTTGGTTCTAAATATTAATTACACAACCCATGACGCTCAAATTAATCAAGCAAAATATAGGCTATGGATTATTAATGTGGTAATATAAATGAGAAGGGAAAAAATTAGCAAATAATAATAATTACAAACAGGAGATCCATCCAATTGTAAACCACAATGGTGATGATCGCAACATCAACAACAAAATAAGTCACCAAAATCTCTCTCTCTCTCTCTCTCTCTCTCTCTCTGGTATCATAAGCCTGTGTCTAGGGCATCATAAGCCTGTGTCTAGGGCATCATGGCCCAATGTATAAGGCAACATATATCTTGTTGAGGTTTACTCCATAGTTGCATTAGAATGACTGCGTTAGAGGTAAGCTCTCTCTCTCTAGGGTATCATAGGCCTGTGTCTAGGGCATCATAAGCCTGTGTCTAGGGCATCATGGCCCAGCGTATAAGGCATCATATATCTTGTTGAGGTTTACTCCATAGTTGCATTAGAATGACTGCGTTAGAGGTAATGGCTCCTCTAGGTTAGCATATCTACCATAGTTGTGATTTGACTTCCATTAGTGCAGTGTAGAGGTTGTGATATAATCTCCATTAGGGTAACATAGAGCTTTTTCCTTTTGAATACTACTCGGGCTTCATCCTCCTATATTTCTCTTCCACTAAAGCCCAAAACAAGTCGAGAGAAATCAAGAATGAAGTGTGTGTAAAATGACTCTCAAGTCATCGCCTTTTATACTAAAACATTAGTACATGTGGGTGTTATTTAGTTGTTCATCGACCGTGACAAATTGTCTTATAACACAAATAAATTCATAACTCCATGAATACTTATTGGAATCGGATGATCTTTAGATCAATCCTATGACTCTTGATGAGAGGGATCCAAGAAAAATATCAGATGCCATAAATAAGATGACCCACATGGAGTTTGGCCCTTGTGTCCAATTGTAACATCCATTGAAGGTTTTTCCCTATCATTTTTTAAGTAGGTAGAATTGTTGCATTAAATGCTCGAATGTGAAATGGGATTTTGGTCAGATGTGTTTGTTAGTCATGATAGTTGCATGGCTGAAGATAAATTGTACTTTCTACCCCATGGAAAAACATTAGTAGATTCCAACTTCAGATCGTTTTGTTGTGATGCTCATTTTTGTCATGAGTGTGTTTTCATCTTGCTTCAGAGTGTTTTATTATCCAACTCAGAATTATATGAACTCAAAATTAGCATGAATTTATCCTAATGTACTATCATACACAATGCAAGAAAGGATGCATATTTTTATACCACACAAATCTTATAAAACTTCTAGTACATCTCACCATAATTTTAGAGCTCCTGGTTTAGAAGAAGTGTCATCTAGTAGGTGGTTGGCATAAGACATTTGCATTTTTCCATTAAGTTCTTACCATCCAAATCAATTGAACTGTTAGTCCTTTTTACTACAAAAATAAGTTATCGACTAATATATATATATAATATGGAAGTGTAGGACATTTATTAATTTTTTGTTAATTTCTTACTATGTTATATTTGTGTCATGAAAGTAAATTATCACCATTAATGTTTTCCAAAATAGTAATGGAACACCATGCACAAATTTTTTTAGAGTTTATGTTGAGAAACACACTAGAATATTTTGGTTGGGGCTGTGTAACATAATACAATTTCTTTGTGGGGTTTCATGTATCTAGGGCCTCACATACAATTTTCTTTTACTCATTCAATGAAACCAATGGTTCATTCAATAACACAGTAGCCACAGTAATTATTGCTGCTTACTTCACAATAACCATATCAATGTTTATTTAGCAATGACGTCATTGTTTGTTTATTAAGTCAATAACAATAAGTTTCAAATTTAATAGGGAGTATTCAGTGACTACTTATCAATGATCTGATCTGCCTGTGCATAGATAATATTCCTTGTAATTCCTGATAAGAGAACTAAGTAAATGACCCTAAATCTGACTCTGAAAAAGTGAAGCTAATGCCAAGTTTTGAGACATGTGGTCTCCACCTACTAATTACCTTTGCAACCTGCCTCAGGGCCTGTAAAAACTGCAGACATATTCCAATCTATACCAACCCTTAGCTTCAGAACTTATCTTCTATTGGGTTACTTTTATTATGTTCTAGGAACTCTAGTTGCTTGAGGATAATAATTATAGACCAGGTTTACAAATATCTTCGCACTAGAACAAATCTCAGAGAAATTTGGTGACCTGCTTCAAATGATCTTTACTTCTTCCGATCTCAACCTCCCACTACAGAAGATCCCTACTGCCTTAGAACACTTCACCAGTCTGCCATAGAGACTAAGGTTTGCTTGCCTTAGATGATCTCGAGGTGCCTGAGGTGTTCCTAATCACTTCAAAAGTTTTGGCCAATTGACCTCAAACACTACTGCGGCTACCTCAGGAATGAAACTTGCATGGATTCCAACCTCAAGAAGACTTGTTTTCACAACAAATTCTTCCTCTGTTCTACTTTAAGTAACTCCTCTTAGCTTCAGAATATTTCCTCAGGATTTGGTTGTAGAAACCCTTACCCTAGATCTCAAAATTATTATGTCATGCCTTAGAACTTTAGGAATTTTTCATGCAAAAATATTCTGTAACAATCTTGTAAGTTGCTTTCAATGCTAGAGTTTCCCTTGGCACTAACTCAATAGAAACATCTACCTCCTTGTGAGGTGGACACTCTGAAATGTCCTTAGGAAATACATCCTAAAACTGTTACAAACTGGGTACTTTCTCAACACATCAACATCCTCAACTTATGTATTTGGGTAGCATGAATAGGTCTACTATATTCTCCTTTAGGCAACATAGAGCGTAGGTTAGGAAGCGTATAGAAGTAGGGGTCTCCTCCGTTGAATACACTTCTTAATGATTCCTCCATCAACTTCATGTTCATCACATAGCACCATAGAGTTCTCTTCCTCTAAGAAAGCTTCCTAATGATCTTCATGAATTCCTTTATCTTCTTCAAAAGGGAAATGCAACCTTCTTATTGTGGGATTGCCAACAAGTGCTAATATATATCTTCAAATTTATGCAATCTTAGGCATCCATGCTTGAGAAAGCTTTACACCTGAGATTTTAGACAAGGTATGCTCTTTGGGTTGCAAGAGTGCTTGAGCCAGCTACAATTCCCTTGTCCCAAGGAAAGGGTAAATAATGTCATCATGACATATTTGTGTATTTTCTCAAGTTTTGAAATATGCCTCATAAAGGCCAATACATGTGAGATGATAGCCAAAGAGGCACCATCAAATGTTGCAAGCTTCTCATATAATTCTGAAGAAGTTTTATTGGGTATCCTGGGATATTTTCAATATCCAATATAGGAAATAATATGTGTAAATCCCAAGGAGCCATTTTTCATCCATGGAAGTCTTAAACAACGAAAATTAAAATTTTCAATTCCATACCTTTTTCACAATCGAGTTTCCAAGATGAGCTGTCAAATTCCTTGGATTATTGTTATCTAAACTTGCAAAAACTCTAAGGGCTATTGTTCTCTAAAGTTGAAAAAACCCATTGGCTTCCTTCAAATTCTCCTTAGAATATCCTCCATACATTTGTTCCTTAAGGACAACAAGAACGATGCCACATACTTCATCTTTTTCACATGCTCCAAAATGAATTTCTTCTTCTTTAGTGCTTTTCTTTGCCAAAATTGCATCATCTATTGTGTGGATGAACATCTAAAACATTTTCTTCAGGATATGGAAAAGGATCATTACCATCAAAAAAATTTAGGGGAACACTCTCCATGTATTTCCTCATGATCATATCTATCATAAAGGGGATTTTCTTCGAAATTCATGATATATGACATCATACTTTATTGTACAAAATATTTAAATTCTTTTTTACCCAATTATAGGTCAATTTCTTCACTTATGGCTTCATATATGTGGTTTTCATTGTTGTCTCCTTAAAGTTTTTGGGCAAAATGTTTTTTTAGTAGCATGTTGTCCATATCTTCTCTATCTTTTTGGGCAACAATTTATCATTAGGGTTTTGCAGATCAATTGAAATATCATGATAATTTTCTTCCATTTTTGGCACATCTCCTTGGCCTTTTTCACAAGGCTTGAGTTTTACACCGTTATCATAAAGGATTCAAAAGGAACCATTTCTTCCATGATTGGAATACCCTTCTTAATAATTCCTCCACTAGCTTCATGTTCATCACATAGCACCATAGGTTCTTCTTCCTCTAAGAAATGTTCATCATGATCTTCATGAATGCCTTTATTTCCATCAAAAGGGAAATGAGACATTCTTGTTGTAGGGTTTCCAAAAAGTGTTGATATATATCTTCAAATTTATGCAATGTTTGCAATCCATGCTTGAGAAATCTTTGAACCCGAGCTTTGAGACAAGGCATGCTCTTTGGGCTGCAAGAGTTCTTGAACCAGTTGTAATCCCCTTGTCCCAAGGAAATGGTAAATAATGTCATCATGACGTCTTTGTGTCTTTTCTCAAATTTTAAAATATGCCTCATAAAGGACAATATATGTGGGATGATAGCCAAAGAGGGACCATCAAATGTTGCAAGCTTCTCATATAATTCTGAAGAATGCTTATTGGGTATCTTGGGATATTCTTAATATCCAATACGGGAAACAATATGTGTAAATCCCAAGGAGCCATCTTTCATCCATAGAAGTAATCAACTATGAAAAATTCAAATTTGCGATTCCATATCTTTTTCATAATCGATTTTCCAAGACGATCTGTCAAATTCCTTGGATTGTTGTTTTCTGAAATTAAAAAAACTCTAAGGAATGTTGTTGTCTAAATTTGAAAAAGTTCCTTGGCTTCCTTCAAAATTCTCCCTAGAATATCCTCTATACATTTGTTCTTCGAGGACAACAAGAATGATGCCACATACTTCATCTTTTTCACATGTCACAATATGAATTTATGTTTCTTTAGTGTTTTCCTTTACCAAAACTGCATCCCTTTCTGTGTGGATCAACATCTAGAACATTTTCTTCAGGATATGGAAAATGATCATTGCCATCAACAAAATCAGGGGAACACTCTCCTTGTATTTCCTCATGATCGAAACTATCATAAACGGGATTTCCTTCAAAATTCATGATATATGACCTCGTAATTTGCTGTAGAAAATATTTAAATTATTTTTTACCCAAGTATACGTCAGTTTCATCATAGATGGCTTCATATATGTCGTTGTCATTGTTGTATTCTTCAAATTCTAGACACAAAGCTTTTTTAGTAGCATGTTCTTTGTATCTTCTCTATCTTTTTGGGAAACAATTTTATCGTTAGGGTTTTGCAGATCAATTGAAATATCACGATAAGTTCCTTCCATTTTTGGCACATCTCCTTGGCCTTCCTCATGAGGCTTAAGTGTTGCACCATTATCATAAAGGATTCAAAAGGAACCCCTTCTACCATGACTAGAATAACCTTCTAAATGATTCCTCCATCAACTTTATGTCCATCACATAACACCATAGGGTATTCTTCCTCTAAGAAAGCTTCATCACGATCTTCATGAATTCATTTGTCTCCTTCAAAATGGAAATGAGACCTTCTTGTTGTAGGGTTGCCAACAAGTGCTGATATATATCTTTAAATTTCTACAATCTTGGGCATCCATACTTGAGAAAGCTTTGAACTTGAGCTTTGAGACAAGGTATGATCTTTGCCCTGCAAGAGTGCTTGAGCCAGCTATAATCCCCTTGTCCCAAGGAAAGAGTAAATAATGTCATCATGGCATCTTTATGTCTTTTCTCAAATATTGAAATATGCCTCATAAAGACCAATACATGTGGGATGATAGCCAAAGAGGCACCATCAAATGTGCAAGCTTCTCATATAATTCTGAAGAAGGCTTATTGGGTATCCTGGGATATTCTCAATATCTAATATGGGAAACAATTTGTGTAAATCCCAAGGAGCCATCTTTCATCCATGTAAGTCTCCAACTATGAAAATTCAAATTTGCAATTCCATAACTTTTTCACAATTGAGTTTCCGAGATGAGCTATCAAATCCATTCGACTGTTGTTGCCTAAAGTTGAAAAAACTCTAAGGAGTGTTTTTTTCTAAAGTTGAAAAAACTAAAACTCTTCTTCATCCTTCATATAATCCACTAGCTTGTCCTCCATTATTTTCCTTTCGGCTTTTAGCCCTATATTGCTACATATGATTCTAAAAACTATTTAATTTACAAATCAAAGAATCTATTATGTATTATTAATAGCTACATTATGAAAAATAAACTAGGTAAACAAGAATGACAAAAAAATATAGAGATAAAATAATTTATAGTGTTACAAGGGCACACACTACCCATGCCATTGAGATGGGGGTTCCTTGGTGAGATATTTCACTACGCTTCCCTTATTGTGAACTTTGTGAAACACACTACGAAATGTTTTTCCAGTGTGAGGGTGCATTTTGCAAAAAAATGTGCTTGTGGGTTCCCCTCTTGAAAATTAAAATTGGGATGTTTGGATGCCCTTGCCGCCTTGCTGATAATTTTAAGAAGAAATATAAAGCTACAAAAGCTATAGTCATTTAGCAATGATTTTTTCTATCTAGTAGCATGGAGGTAAGGTCAAATCATTATTTCCTTTTAAATTCTCAATATATAATATATATATATAGAGAGAGAGAGAGAGAGAGAGAGAGAGCAGAGAGAGAGATAGGATAGATATATCTATCTATCTATCTATTATATATATATTATATATATTATATATATATATATAATATATATATATATTATATATATATTATATATATATAATTATATATAGATATGATTATATCTAGATACTGTTTTTTCTACTTTTGTTTTATGTTATCATTTATAACATTAAAACTTAGATGTGGGGCTTGTTACTACAAAATGTAGCACCCTAGTGCTACGTTGTTATTATCTCTATTATTATTGTCAAATTTAGAATATTTTATATATCTTTTATTTTTTCATGTGGTGAGTTGATTGTTAGTCTTTGAGTTGTTGAGTCATTGCAAGGTCTAACTTGTATGCCATCAATTTATCTATTCATGGATGAGGATGGAGGTGAATGAATGTCGAGTCGTTGGATGATAACTTATGTTACTATAAAAGGAATTTAATTATTTATATAATAATGATACACCTCAGGCTTATAATAAGAGTGGATTTAAGAGGTTTTTGCCACACAAGAACATTACCAAATGACTTCTAATAGGTTCAGGAGTATGGTGTATTGAGGTGGTATAAATCATTGACCATCACTGTAGTCTATATGGTCTTGTAATCACTTTCTATGATCCAATTGGTATTCCCATCATCTTTTAAGAAATAATGCTCCTTGTTCTCTAGAAATTGTGCTCCCTTGTGTCACACATTCAATAAAATTTCTATGCTTTTTCCTTGATGTAGTGGCTCAAAGTTCTTTTATTCATACAAAAAATCATGATAGTTACACAGTTATAACAAGTTTTTTGATTTCTTACAGTCTCTCTTATTTTCTTTTGTCTGTTAGCACATGGCAGTTGTGGAACTTGAATCATTAACGTAGATGTTGAAGGGCCACAAAAGCATGCTTGGAGGGATGAGTATCCTATAAGCATAAACTTATGAAATTCTTGGTTTGTGGAACTCCACAAGGATATGTATTTAAAGATGGATTCCTTGAAAACAAGTGCCTTCACTATTTCCATCAAAGGGGTGTGAACTACTAAATAGTCCTCCTACAATCCAAATGCAGTAGGATTTATTCCCTCAACACTTAGAGATACACCTGGAAGTGCAAACAATGTAGATGTATTAAAGTTGGAAGTTGTCTTAAATAAAATGGAGTCAACAACCTTTAGTACCTTTGGTGATGATGCAAGGAAATACTAGCATTTGAGGCTTCCTAAGACATTACACTAGATTTTGGACAAGTTGCATTGTAAGAGTCTAAGGGTTTTTCATCAGGATGTTTGATTGGACGTGATTATCCATGTGATTCAAAATCTGAGGGTGTAATGGAAACTGTGCAACTAGATTTTGACAAGATGTGTCAAAATGTTGATGTCAATTTTCCCAATACCAAATCTATATTTGCGTTTCCTCAGCATGTGGAAGGAAGATTGAATAGTGGAATGGCACCTCTATCTGCTTCTAGTGGATGGGAGCAACATATTATGGGTCATGATCAGTAGTTGGTGAAACACAAAGATGGATATTTCAGTGTTGATGAGTGTGATGTTGGCTTTTGAATGAATTGGTAGGAGAATAAGAACTTTGAGACAATAGGGATATCAATCCCAAGGAGCTTCTTGCTACAAATTTTCAGTCATGTGAATTAACTGAGCTAAAGGTTGGCACACATGTCTTTGTTGTTTATGGTCAGAAAATTTATATTTGTTGAAATTCAATACTCCATTTTGAGTTGATTTCCACTTTTTCACTTCTGTATTAATAATAAAGATGGAACATAAATTAGGGGAGATTTAATATCTACCTATTAAAAAAAATTGTTCCCTAACTATTAATACATGTAAAGATCAAAAAATTTGGCTGTAATTTTATGGTAATGGGTGTAATTTTTTCCTTTTCAAGGTGATAACTTCTTTAAAAGTGCAAGTTATACAATAGAAGTTGTTTGTGTTGGACCCTTTTTTGAAGCATCAGATAAAATCGGCGAGGAGGCCCAAATTTTAACTAAAACTATTGAGCTTTCCAAGTTTGAAGTTGAATATAGGGAGGTGAATATTTACATTTGGATGTGAGGGGGAAAGTTTGTTTCATAACTAATTATTGCACCTAAGGAATATTTAATAAGTAAATTTGCTGCATGGTTTACTTCTAACAGTTTTTGCCTCAGTTTACAGAAATGGCTACTAGATAGTATGAAGAAAAGCAAGTTGTGATTTCATCTGCAGAACTTTCACATTCAAGTGACTCTTGTCACATACTAGTTTCTCATGTTAATATGAATTGTGGTGCAGATGTTGATTATTGTATTCATGGAACTATTTTTTTATTATTATAAAAAAATTCTGTATATTTTGATAATTATTATATATTAGTTTCACTTATGGATGCATCCTTAATGAGTCCTGTGACTTATCTTCTTGCTTGATGTTGATTAGGGCTTAAAATAGATTGAAGTCAATTGAACAAGGCCTCTAGATTGTTCTTTTTATAGGAGTCCAATAATATCTTGACATATGCTTCTGGTTTCTTGACCACCATGCCTTTGCCAAAAATATGGTTTTAGGATGTGGTTTCTCTAAAGCTAGAGCTTGCAAATTTTTGGAATATTGTGCATAAACAAGAAAGTTGTCTATACTCGAAATAGTTTCTAGACTCCATACACTTGAAAGGAATGTTCTTACTATATAGATATTGTACCCATGAATAGTCTAGAATTTCTAGTGTGGTCATAGTTTACGTTTGTGATTTTTTTCCCCTTCCTAGGCCATAAGAAAGGTTCACATGGTATTATTTACTTGTTCAATATTTAAGTGTGCCAGAATTGGGAATGCAAATCTAGAAGTACCCATTCTAGATCTGAAGGACAACCTTTGAGAGGGTTTAACCAGATGGTCTAGTGCTTCATAGATAGTTTTTCTCTTTCCATATTCAAGGACCCCCTTTAAATACCACACCTCTCTCTTGGGTCCAAAAAAACACCAAGAAGCAACTGTGTGGCAATTGTTTGATAACCCACCATTATGAACTTTCATGTTTTTCTTTATCCATTTCACTATTGTGTCTGTTGAAGGCCATATATCCATGAAACAACATATTAAATCCTATTTTTGTAGTTCTTAACATGTTCTAACAACATAAGATGATTGAAATTTGAGAATGAGATTCACTATTTCTAAAATATGAAGACTCCATTTTCTTTAGAGAGGGGAAGTTTTGGCCCTCATTTTAAATAGTCGAGATATAATCCCAATAGAAAATGTTGAGGGTTAAACTTCATCTTCCTTTCCTATCATGCTTTATGGATTTTGGTGCCTCTAATGCCCATCAAAATAAAGAGGAAGCCAATGCCCCTATGAGAACATACCTGTTATCACTCAAGTTGTCCCTAAGCTCCTGAAGGGATATGGCCGAGGTAACCACAAACCAATCTTTGGATTGCAGGTTCTAGCCCACCTGTAATCAGAGAGGGCTCTCTCTTAATGATTTAGCTTTGTTGATGATGATTTTAGGCTAGTTATTGGGTTCAAGGGTTTTGATTGTGTTTGGGTGGAAGGGGGATGCTTTCAAGTAAAGAGGCAGTGCATAGTATGGTAAGTTTCAAACCATTGGGCATGGAGTCGGGGAGTAAGACTGCTGATGCGTTTTCTTGGTCACAAAAGGAAAATGGAGCAAGGTAGCTGCACATAAAACAACCTTCACGCTAAAGAGATGGAATGGAATATAAAGAATGAGAGGCAATTAAGAATCTCTCACTCAGCTTAACAAAGGGAAGGGAAATGAGTTCTATCTAGGGGCAGTTAAGAATCCCTGGATAACTATCATACATGGTGAATTAGGGCAAACATGAGCCATGTGGAATCCATATTTATGCCTAAAACAGATGAAAACATAAAGAAACAACAGAAATTCAGCATAGAGTGCAGTTAAACAAGTTCTAAGCTAATATTTCTTTCTGTTGTTTAGATGGTGATTTATGAATGCAAAATAGAGGTAAGAAGCACCTATTGAGTCATGTAATAGCACAAGAATTCCACAGTTACTCTTCAACCATTAAACACAGTAAACAATCCATTCTCTAAGCTCGTAAGCAATCTTTGATCATAGAAAAATATCAGATACACAGTGCGAGTCTTTCTTGGAATGCATTAGCCAACTATCCATCCAATAACAGCAACCCTCATTACATTGTTCAGGGCTATATATATAGGGTAAATATCCAAAAATATTTATTACAGCCAACCTAAATAGGTCTGCGGGAAAAAAATTTTTAAACCTAAACTTATACTGAAATTAAATGCAAGTAAATATCTATTGAGCCGCGCCAGAGGCAGCTGGATCAAAATGAGTTAATATAGTGTCCTTGGTGACTTGGTGCATTGCTTATGCAATAACTGTGCTTTGAGTTTTGGTCCACTAATCTTTATGTGACTTTGATGTGCAGTAACTATGATTTGAGTGCCTTTAAATGGCCTTTACTATTTCTTTGACTTTGCTGGATGGCTCTTTAATGTTTTCCTACTTCGGGATGCTGAAAAAGCTCCACTGATACACTTTGCCACAACACTGATACACTTTGATACTTGAATCAGACACTCTCTCTCTGTTGATATTATAAAAACTGCAAAATTGACCCTTTTCTACCCTTTTCAGCGCAAAAACGACTGTTGAACAAAAAGATTCCCCATTTTGGCCTATTTCCCATAGCGATGTGCGATATCGCTAGTCGCGCATCGAAAACTGCCTCTGTTTTTCATTCTGGGCTTCTGAAGCTTTGATTTTGCACTTGCGTGTTTTTTCAGCGGGTGACGTCATCATGATGTCAGCGGTACAGCAGATGACGTTAGCAGTGGGACCTCAGTACGGATGTGACGTCAACAGGGTGACGTGGCAATATGACAGGGTGATGATGTGGCAGTAAAGTGGCAGGCCGAAGCAGGCAGGAAGGTGTGACGTGGCAGGGTGACGTGGCAGGGTGACGCGGTGCTTACATCACGCAAGGGGAGGGTGGTTTCCAGTTTTAGGTGCACCGATTTTGTGCTTGGGCGGTATCGAGGAGGGGGCCTCTGCCACAGCCGAGAGGGCGACGCGTGGTGGGAGTACGATGGGAAAAATGCCCATCTCCCGGATGCTAACCCTCGACAGCTCGGGGCGGGAAAATACTCGCCCACCGTAGATCACGGGCGCGGCAGATCTGACGGCTGGCGGATAAGGTAAAGTGGTGGATGGATAAGAACGGGGCCCGCACGAAATTATATTATGCTGCGGGGGGTTTAGACTTTAGGTTTGTGGTTTTTCGGATTATGTCCGAGCGGGATCAAATATTTATATGCGAGACTTTAGGATAAGGGCGGAAAGAGGGTTTTGTGCATAGGAAGGAGGAATTTATGCCATGGAAGGAGTCCAAAGGCATTACATAAGGGGGTTTATACATTAGAGGAGGGACTTAATGCATAGGAAGGGGTCCTTTGCATTGGGAGATGGTTTTTTGAGACAAAAGGAGGGCTCTTATTAAGTTTCAGATAAAACGTAGCAATTCCCAGATGTTACTTTATGGTTAATTTTCAACCAAGGGGAGGGGATAAGGATATAGGGGAGTTATTAACATAGTTTTAGTAGGGGAAGGGGAGATAGATAGGGAGCTATATAGTAAAGTTAGTAGTTAATATGATAAGTGATAAGAAAGCGTTAAGTATGTAAATCTTATGCTATCAGGGGGAAATGATTCATAAAAGAAATGAACATTCCTTGAGTAAAGCAGATCTTTACTAAGGAAAATTGATATAAAAAATGATGAAACTAAGAGATATCAAGCAAATCTTGACCTCTTTAGGGAAGTTAGTGAGTGATTTAGGGAATAAGGAAGAAGCGGGAAGTTAGTCATGCCTCACTTGAGCTCCCCCAAATGGAAACTGCCTGATAATTGTGACTTAACTAGATATGACACTTGAAAACCTGAAATTGATCACAAATCAACATTCTGTAACCTCAACACTACCTACCCAGCCTACTTACCTAGCACTTTTTCTTCTTTTTGGTTTGGGTTCTCTTAGACTTGCAGACCCTAATTATCCTCTTTCTTTTGACTGCCCTCCTATCTGCATCTACACTTATTTCATCCAGGGGCTTAGATTAGGCTGTTGAGCACCCTTGCTTCTCTACCTGTCTAAGAATTTGCCAAGATTAAGCTGTTTGGACAGATATTCATTCTCTATATTCTAAAACAAGAAATTGAAACCTAGGGAGACCAAGATTAAGCTGTTTGGACCTCCCTTTAACTAAAAATTCCTCGGAAATGGAATAGCACATCAAAATTGGAACACAGCAGTGGCATTTAGGCTAGAACACTCTCATGGCATCCTTCTTTAGCCTCTGTAGTAAATATGGAAAATTGCAGCATGCAAACTATGACATATTTGGCATGTAAAAATGTCAATAATGAAAGATGAGTAACCTGCTACAGCAGGAGGCTAACAAGACCTTTTGGCGAAATTGTTTAGGATCATGGAGAAAAATTAGGTTGCAACTCATGTTCCACCATATTGGATTCCCACTAAATCCCAGCACATGTGCACAAAATTTATGTTAAGTAAAATTAAAATGAATTAGCTAGATCCATGGTTTCTCAGGCCCCAAAACCTGCCTATATCAGGCATTGAGATTAATCATGAAAAATATGCCTTCTACATTACGAATTTCCTGAGGTCCCTCCCTTTCATGTAGAGGATACTTTTCCTTTTCCCCAGAAGGACTTGGACTCAAGTTTCAATTACCTTGGTTTCTTTCTATTATTACAAGTTTACACATTTGGTATCTTAAATTTTGTTGCCTTTAACTTTCAAAAAAAGTTTGGAAATTCCCTTTGGCCTTGACTTCATAGATTTTGCATGTAGCATTTGAAGATTCTATGGTTTTGTGGTCATTAATTGGTTTTCATGGGCGATCGTATAGTAATATATTTTTTTGTATATTTGGTCATTAATTGTGGTAATTAATGACTAAATTAATGACCAAATTTATAACTAAATATTCTACTAGAAAATAAAATTGAGAGAACCAATTAATGACTAAGCTAAAAACGACTAAAATTTGGTCGCATTATAAGATACTGTAAATTAGCTACTATTAGTCACCGACTGAAAAATGGTCATTTATATGAAAATTTTAGTCATATTTTAGTAACTAATTAGCCATTTTGTACTAGTGATCTAAGAGGGAAGTATATCATGAAATCTAGTTATTTTTGGATTCTCAATAAAAAAATATTGGGCTATATAGATAGTGTTTTCTAAAAGAAAGTGAAGTGAATAATAAGTTGAAATGGTCACTGAAGTATGATGTGATTTTACCAAGTAACTCACTACTTGGGTCACCCATCATAATTGTGCCAAAAAAATTATGGGTCCTCATGAATGTACATTGATTACAAATAATTCAACAACATTACACTCTATAATAGTTAGCACCTATTGATCAACTATTGAACCACTTCCAATAAGTGAAATACATTACTAAGCTCGACGTAAAATTAGGACATCAAAATGTGCAAGTCAAGGAAGAAGAGACGTAGAAGACCACATGTAAAACAAAAAATAGTTTGAATGAGTGGTTAGTCATGCCATTTTTATTATACAATCATATAAATAAATTCATGAGAATGATGAATGATGCATTACACCATTATTCAAATTAATTTTTTTATTATTTATTTGGATAATATACTAGTTTATAATTATACTTGGTGTTATCACTCAGGTTGTTCCCTTTGACTCTTAAGGGAATACGGCCGAGGTAACCACAAACCAAGCTTTGGACTGCAGGTCCTAGCCTACCAGCAGTCAGAGAGGGTTCTCTCTTTAGGATTTAACTTTGTTCAAGGGATGATTTTAGGCTAGATATGATGCACATGGGTTTTGATTTTTATTGATGGGAGGGTTGATCTATTCAAGTAGAGCTGACATGCAAAATGTAAGAAGTTCAAACCATTGGGCATGGAGTCATGACTGTGAACTGAAGGGTCTGTTTTCTTTAATAGGAGAAGTGAATATGGAGTAGGATAGCTACACATGGCACAATGGTTTATGCTAGAACAAGGATGAAATGGAGGTCAAGGAATTAGAGGCAATTAAGGATCTCTCATTCAGACAAAGAGGGAAAGTGGATGAAAGTTGTATGGGGCAATGAAGAATTCCCAAACAACATTCATATAATGAAGGGAATAGCTTAAACATGTGCAATTAAGAATGCATATTCATCACTAATTTCAGAGGAAAACATGGAAAAGCTACACAAATTGAGCACAGAGGGCATGAAAACCAATTCTCGTCTATTCTTTTTTCCTGCAACCTAGATTATGATATATTTTTGGTACAGCTATGTATAAACTGATAAACGAAGGGAGGAAAAACTTATTGAACCGTGAGCAAGCACGAGAATTCCATACCAATTTCTTCAGCCATTAAAAGCACAACCAGCCAGTTCAGATGCAAGCATTCCGACAATCTTTGATTACAGAAAGTTCTTAATATTTAGATGCAACTCTCAAAATGAGAGATCAACCAAACAACCCACCAACCCTTATTGCATTGTTTAGGGCTGTATTTATAGGAAAAATATCTACAAAAAAGATGTGCTAGAAGATCTTTAGGAAATAAATGCAGTTAACCTAACTTGTCTTATAAGTAATGAAAAATATCTATCTAATGTTGCGCTGGGCACAGCTGTTTCAAAAATGAGGCTATCTGTCTTTTGCTGTTATGCGTTGGTCATTTATCATAATTGTGCATTCGTCTCTGTTCCACTGCTCTTAAGTGGCTTTACTATGCATTAACTGTGGCCTGAGAGTCTTAAATGACTTCACCGCTTTCTTATGGTCGATCTTATACTCTTTGTCGCTTCACTGATACTCTTTAATTGAATCTAGGCTTCTTATTTTCTCTGATATGCTAAAACCTGTTAAATCACCCCTTTTCTGCCCTTTCGAGGCAAAAACAACTACTGAAAATTAAGATTCCCCATTTTGGCCTATTTCCCGTAGCAATGTGCGATTAGCGCTAAGCGCTAATCACGCATCAAAAACTGCCTCTGAATTTGATTTCGGGCCTTCGAAGCGTCGATTTCACACTTGTGTGCTTTCCTTTCGGCATATGACGTCAGCGGTACGGTGGGTGACGTCAATGGTACAATAGGTGACGTCAGCATGATGTCAGCAGTGGGACCCAGTATGGATGATGACGTCAGCAGGGTGACATGGCAGGGTGACGCAACAGGGTACATCACAGTGGCAGGTGAGGTGGCGACATTGTCATGTGGTGACGTAAGCAACAAGGGAGGGCGGTAAGCAGTTTACGTTGGAAAGGCTTTTGGTACGGGAGCGGTATGTGTCAGGGGCGGCCCGATGCAATAGGTGGCCAATAGTTGTCCTGGTGTACGATAGTGAAACTCTCGACCATCGGGTACTATCTTGCTGCTATGAAGGGGCACCCGATATGCATGAGGGCCGTTGGATCTAGGAGAGCTGATCCGACGGTGGACGGGAGGGCGAGATGAACGGGGTTTAGCAGAACAGTGCGCCCGATAAACATGAAATTTTCACGACCTCGGGTGGGTTTTGGACTTTAGGTTTAGAGGTTACTGTGTTTTGGCGCAGGACTATGGTTATTTATTAATCGGACATTAATAAAATCCAAATGCAATGTGCGCGGAGGGTGTGGTATGGTTTGGTGGGTGGGGGAGAGGTTTAGCACGGTTATTCATTTAACCAGAGGTTAAACAAATCCCAAGGGAAATGTACGTGGAAGGGCTAATACTAAGGCCCCAAATAGACCTAGTGTTTCCCGGACTTTTATTTATTTGGCTATAGTTGCCATGGGGTGGGATATTTAATATTTTTTGGGTTTCTACATAGTTTTTCGTAGAATAGGGGGAGGGGAAATGATTCAGGGAGCTAGATAATAGGGTTAGATGTTAGTATGAGATTTTGGAATGCAAAGGAGGGGATGCATATTAAGCTTAGAATGGAAACTTAAGCATAAGGAAATAAATGGATAGTGTAAAGATAAATTTTACACAAGAAATGTGGCTTCTTTTCACTAAGCCAACTTAGATGTCAACTTGGTTTTTTAACCAAGATGGAGTGAAAACTGGATTGATTGGGCAGATCCCAAAGTCCTCAAGGGGATGTTAATGAGTGATTTGGGAAATAATAAGAAGGGGGAGTTAGAGATACCTTGCCTGATCTGATCAACATGAGAAAGTGCCACAAAACTGTGATCTGAATGAATATAACACTTGAAAATATGAAATGTATCACATAGCTTGATTTCTGCAACCACGAAACTACTTACCCAACCTACTTTACCTGGCTTTTTTTCTTCTTTTGGTTTGGGTGCACTTGAACTAGCAAACACAACTTTTCAACCTTTTTCTTTTATTTACCATCCTCCTACCTACATCTATACTTATTCCATCCAGGGGCTCAGATTAAGCTGTTGAGCACCCTTGCTTCTCTACCTATCTAAGAATCTGCCAAGTTTAAGCTGTTTGGATAGATAATGATTCTATATATTCTACAACAGGAAATTGAAACCTAGGGAGACCAAGATTAAGCTATTTGGATCTCCATTTAATTGGAAATTCTTCAAAAATGGAATAACTTATCAAAATTGGAATGTAGCAGAGGCACTTAGACTAGCACACTCTCATGGACACTTCTTTGGCCTCTGCAGCAAATATGGTACATTGCAGCCTGCAGAGCATGACATATTTGCCATGTAAACGTGTTAATCATGAAAGATGAATACCTGTTATGAGTAGGAGGCTAACAGTGGCTCAACTTGGGGATGGCCTTTCCTTGTGAAAGGCCAAGAACAATAGGTCAGAATGCCTTGCTCTTTAATTGTTGTTGTACTCTGAAAACTTCCCTATGATGGCTGCTTTATTTATGAACATGACGGCAGACTTGAAGAGCTTAGGGCCTTCACCTCGGGCTTCAACTGCAGCAAGCTTGCTATCCAAACAAAAGACTGAAATCCTACCTACCTACTCTAACCAACACTTACTTTGCTGTTAGGTGAAGTGAAATAACCAGTGCAGCCACTTAAGCATTATAAACTTCATCGAGCTTTGTTGCTTGTGCTTGCTAGCGAGAAAAACTGAGATCTTGCAATTTGAGATGGCTTTGTTAATCTTTGAGAAGATCGGAAAACTGCTGACCTTTTTTGCTAAAACAAGAAACTGTACAAAAGGGTCCTGCAGCATATATACATTATTGTTGAACTGAATTGAAGAACTGTACAAAAGTTTGGGATCACTATCATGCCTTGTAATAGGGATATCATCAACATTTTGATATTGAGGTACACAACCTGTTAGTGGAGAAGAACACCTCTTTACTTCATCATACCTCCTGTTAGCACATGAATCATATAAAACCTGAACTGATATTTACAATTTGTTACAAGCAGGCTCATCTGGACCTTGACTGATCTGGGCAGGTTGCTCTTCTTCTTCTTTAAAATCTCAGATGGCTGAACACAAAGAGGCAGAGGATCCACTTGTATCACTTGGTTACGATCAGTCGCTTTCGAATTTTCCTCAATCTGATATTCGATGGCCCTGTCGGGCTGCAAAACTAGAGGTGATGTATTTTGAACAATGTTTTGGGCTTCCTCCAGGTGATGAATATCATCACTTGCTGATATTTGTTTATTAACCGCATGATAGTTCTCCTTAATAAACTGAAAAGAATCAACACAAAAAGGTAAAGTTCCTCCGCTGAAATCAAAATTTTCTGCGCTTTCCTCCTTTACTTCATAGCTGAGATAGGCATGTTGATCATTGATTTTGGGCTGCTGACCCTGAATTTTTCTTTATGCCAAACTAGGTTCTAACTCCTCTGCGAGGCTGATTTGGTCATTAGGCTCATCATCATCATCATACTCATTGTACTTTGGCAAGTAGTTGAAAGAAGAGAAGATGTTATGTTCATATAGTATATCAGGAGATTACTCCATCATGTATGGCTGTACGAATATGTCATATGTTTTGTGGTAGGTTTTTTCATGAATGTCATTACTTTCCTCTTGCAAAACAGATGTGTTCTGGTGCTCTGAACATTCCACTTTCATTGTGATCATTTCCTCTAACCTTTGTAACAGACCATGAAGTTTTTCTTCTTGCTCTGCTTTGCGCTTCTCCTCCCTGATTTTCAGATTTGCCTCTATGTCCACTGCCATGTCCTGCATTTGTTTCATAGTGGAGGGGCTTCTTTCTCTTAAACGGAATTCTATTTCTAGGTCAAAAGCTCTTGGATAATGCACTAGAGCTAAATCAGGGGGAGGTCTAATATTCAAAGGCAGAGAATGATAAACTTGATTGAATCGGTCCTGAAATTGTTGAACAGATTCATTTGGACTTCTTTTTAATTGATTATATTCTTCAATGAGCAAGAGGAAATTAAGCTTGATCATCCATCTTTCAAGTAAGAGTTTGGAAAACTGCTGAAGATTGGAAATGCTAGCCTCAGGCAATATTTTAAACCAAGTCCTAACTTCGCTTTGCAAAGAAAGGGCAAACATCCTGATAGTAACATCCTCATCCTCCACTTCAAATATATTAAGATAGTCTTCAAAGGCTTGGATATGCTTTTGGGCAGTGATACCATTCTCTCCATCAAATCTTGGGAGATAATCAGGATGATTTTTGGGCGGAGGATTAAGCACGGGAGGCAAAACAAGAGGCTTATATCTGTCAGGAACTTTACGAGGAACGGGAGTATGTACAGGGCTTGGCTGAATGGGCTCAACATGAACAAGGATAGAATGATTGGCTTTCACATTTGTTTCCTCCTTGGCAGTATGATGATTCACAGCAGCTTTTAAAGGCTGCTGTTGTAATGTGCAAGGAGGCCTTTCAACAATATTTTCAAAAGGAAAGTCATGAAAATATAGTTTAAAATCATTTTTAAAATACAATATACACAACAAAATTTTATGGAAGAGAAAGAACATGACCTGTTGGATAGTAATCCAAGCCAAAGCCTGATCTGCTCATATATTTCTCTTGGGTTCATTTATCCAGTGGAGTCTTTATTATGAGGATTATGTGGAGTCACCAGGTGGATAAGTAAATCAACTTTGAAGGGCCTGATCTCTGTCCACCACATAGATAAGGACTTAATATGCAATAAGAAACAAAATATTTTAGATTTTTTTTTAGATTTTTAGATTTTTTGTGATTTTTCAAAACAAGTTTAGGAACTATTCAAAAGGAAAACTAATAAAAAATGGGGATTTACAGTAATGAATAGATGATTTTCCCCAGCGGAGTCGCCATTATGTTATCACTCAAGTTGTTCCCTTTGACTCCTAAGGGAATACGGCCGAGGTAACCACAAACCATGCTTTGGACTGCAGGTCCTAGCCTACCAGCAGTCAGAGAGGGCTCTCTCTTTAGGATTTAAATTTGTTCAAGAGATGATTTTAGGCTAGATATGATGCACATGGGTTTTGATTTTGATTGATGGGAGGGTTGATCTATTCAAGCAGAGTTGACATGCAAAGTGTAAGAAGTTCAAACCATTGGGTATGGAGTCATGACTGTGAACTAAAGGGTGTGTTTTCTTTGGTAGGAGAGGGGAATATGGAGTAGGATAGCTACACATGGCACAATGATTTATGCTGGAACAAGGATGAAATGGACGTCAGGGAATGAGAGGCAATTAAGGATCTCTCATTCAGCCAAAGAGGGAAAGTGGATGGAAGTTGTATGGGGCAATGAAGAATTCCCAGACAACATTCATATAATGAAGGGAATAGCTTAAACATGCATAATTAAGAATGCATATTCATCACTAATTTCAGAGGAAAACATGGAAAAGCTACACGAATTGAGCACAGAGGGCATGAAAACCAATTCTGGTCTATTCTTTTTTCCTGCAACTTAGATTATGATATATTTTTGGTACAGGTATGTATAAACTGATAAAAGAAGGGAGGAGAAACTTATTGAACCATGAACAAGCACGAGAATTCCATACCAATTTCTTCAGCCATTAAAAGCACAACCAGCCAGTTCAGATGCAAGCATTCTAACAATCTTTTATTAGAGAAAGTTCTTAATATTTACAGTGCAGCTCTCAAAATGAGAGATCAACCAAAAAACCCACCAACCCTTATTACATTGTTCAGGGTTGTATTTATAGGAAAAATATCTACAAAAAAGATGTGCTAGAAGATCTTTAGGAAATAAATGCAGTTAACCTAACTTGTCTTATAAGTAATGAAAAATATCTATCTAATGCTGCGCTGGGGGCAGCTGTTTCAAAAATGAGGCTATCTGTCTTTTGTTGTTATGCGCTGGCCATTTATCATAACTGTGCATTGGTCTCTGTTCCACTGCTCTTGGGTGGCTTTACTGTGCATTAACTGTGGTCTGAGAGCCTTAAATGGCTTCACCGCTTTCTTATGGTCGATCTGATACTCTTTGCCGCTTCACTGATACTCTTTAATTGAATCTGGGCTTCTTCTTTTCTCTGATATGCTAAAAACTGTTAAATCGCCCATTTTCTTCCCTTTCGAGGCAAAAACAACTATTAAAAGTTAAGATTCCCCATTTTGGCCTATTTCCTGTAGCGATGCACGATTAGCACTAAGCGCTAATCGCACATCAAAAACTGCCTCAGAATTTGATTCAGGGCCTCCGAAGCATCGATTTTGCACTCACGCACTTTCCTTTCAGTGGATGACGTCAATGGTACGGTGGGTGACATCAGTGATACGGCAGGTGACGTCAGCATGATGTCAACAGTGGGACCCAATATGGATGATGACATCAGCAGGGTGACATGGCAGGGTGAGGTGGCAGGGTGACGTAGTAGGGTGATGCAATAGGGTGATGCAGCAGGGTACAGCACAGTGGAAGGTGAGGTGGGGGCATCGTCATGTGGTGACGTAAGCAACAAGGGATGGTGGTAAGTGGTTTGCGTTGGACCGCTTTTGGAATGGGAGCGGTATGTGTCAGGGGCGGCCCAATGCAATAGGCGGCCGACAGTTGTCCCGGTGTACGATGATGAAACTGTCGACCATCGGGTACCATCTTGCCGCTATGAAGGGGCGCCCGATATGCATGAGGGTCGTCGGATCTGGGAGAGCCGATCCAATGGTGGACAGGAGAGCAAGATGAATGGGGTTTAGCAGAACGACGCGCCCGATAAACATGAAATTTTCACGGCCTCGAGTGGGTTTTGGACTTTTGGTTTAGAGGTTAATGTGTTTTGGCGCAAGACTATGGTTATTTATTAATCAGACATTAATAAAATCCAAATGCAATGTGTGTGGAAGGTGTGGTATGGTTTGGTGGGCGGGGGAGAGGTTTAGCACAATTATTCATTTAACCAGAGGTCAAAAAAATCCCAAGGGAAATGAATGTGGAAGGGCTAATACTAAGGCCCCAAATAGACCTAGTATTTCCCAGACTTTTATTTATTTGGCTATAGTTGCCATGGGGTGGGATATTTAATATTTTGGGGTTTTTACATAGTTTTTTGTAGAATAGGGGGAGGGGAAATGATTTAGGGAGCTAGATAATAGGGTTAGATGTTAGTATGAGGTTTTGGAATGCAAAGGAGGGGATGCATGCTAAGCTTAGAATGGAAACTTAAGCATAAGGAAATAAATGGATAGTGTAAAGATAAATTTTACACAAGAAATGTGGTTTCTTTTCACTAAGCCAACTCAGATGTCAACTTGGTTTTTTAACCAGGATGGAGTGAAAACTGGACTGGTTGGGCAGATCCTAAAGTTCTCAAGGGGATGTTAGTGAGTGATTTGGGAAATAAGAAGAAGGGGGAGTTAGGGATGCCTTGCCTAGTCTGATCAACATGAGAAAGTGCCACAAAACTGTGATCTGAATGAATATAACACTTGAAAATATGAAATGTATCACATAGCTTGATTTCTGCAACCATGAAACTACCTACCCAGCCTACTTTACCTGGCATTTTTTCTTCTTTTGGTTTGGGTGCACTTGAACTAGCAAACACAACTTTTCAACTTTTTTCTTTTATTTACTGTCCTCCTACCTACATCTATACTTATTCCAACCAAGGGCTCGGATTAAGCTGTTGAGCACCCTTGCTTCTCTACCTATCTAAGAATCTGCCAAGTTTAAGTTGTTTGGACAAATAATGATTCTATATATTCTACAACAGGAAAGTGAAACCTAGGGAGACCAAGATTAAGCTGTTTGGATCTTCCTTTAATTGGAAATTCTTCAAAAATGGAATAACTTATCAAAATTGGAATGCAGCAGAGGCACTTAGACTAGCACACTCTCATGGACACTTCTTTGGCCTCTGCAGCAAATATGGAACATTGTAGCGTGCAGAGCATGACATATTTGGCATGTAAACATGTTAATCATGAAATATGAATACCTGCTATGAACAAGAGGCTAACACTTGGGAGGATAATTTATCACACTTGATGCATGTTCTAATGACTTTGAAAAAGAAAAAATTATTGGAAAATGTTAAAAAAATGAGTTTTCATAAAAATCATTGGTGTCTTTACACTATGCGATTAGAAAAGGGGAGCTTAAGATAGTCTCTAAAAACATGGATGCCATCATGAAGTGCTTAGTGCCTAGAAATGATTCTAAAGTTAAGTGTTTCATTAGCGAATTATAATACCTATGGAAATTCATAGCTTCATTTTTACAATAGCTACACCACTCCATGCTATAATAGCGCTTCTAGTCAGGGAAGGGTCAATAGAAGTCCTATGAATAATTGGAAATCAAATCAATCAAGCGGTAATTTTTCCATAACCAAATCTACAATGGCCCTTCAAAGTGTAGATAGATGTGAATGGGTATGTTATGGGAGTTGTTTTGATATATGGAGGAAGGCATGTATGATAATATTTTGAAGTGTTTTATGGGCTAGTTCTCAACTACCATAACTATGATAAGGAGTTATATTCCCTAGTACAAGTTGTCAAAAGTGGAAACAAAAACTAGTGATAAAGGGGATAGTCATCCATAAAGGTCACTAACTGCTATAATATATGCAAGCCTATAGTATGTTATGATAATGACAACACAATATTTAGTGATTAGTTATGATAAGAAAAACACAAAAAATATGGATGACAAACTTTCATGGTCATCAACATAAAAAATTATAGCTTTTAGAACTTCAATTCACATGGATATTTTCACCCATGATGCATGCAAAGATACATTTGTGACAACAATTGTAGATCTATAGTAATTTATACAATGGAGATATAACAATTTTCTATCATATAAGGAATGTGTTACTCGAAATGATTGACAACTTATGTGTTCCTAAAGGTTACTAACTATAGCTAATTAGAGAGGACCATACCTCCAACGTTATTGGGTATGCTAGTGTAGGGATGATATGAAAATGGGGCACTTAGGCTTCTTGTATAACTTACGAGAACCTCACCCACTTCCAAAGCTTTAAATTTTCCCAAGTCTTATGTGTTAACCAATGTGGAATTAAGAAATTCTTGAAAATATGGGTGTATGCTGGTATTTTCTTTTAACTGATTATATGCCTTAAATTTTGTTGTTGTGTTGTAAGTTGATGTGCCCAACTGATATATAAATACATATACAATAAATAAAGAAGCAGTATATAAACACATAAGATAGAAATTTAATTAGGAGTTCACCCATAACCCTTGGGCTATGTCTTAGTGAGCTCTAGTCAACTTGACTAGGCTCTCTAGGATTATGGCAAGTCCTTTTACAAGTTCTTGGCTCAACTCCTACTATTTTACACAGAAACAACGGGTTCAAACACCATTTCAACCCTTGGATCTTGAAGCTATGGCTCTTGGCTCTGGCTCTTGGCTCTTGGTTCTGGCTCTTTGGCTCTGACTCTGGCTCTTCATCTCTAGCTCTGGCTCTGGCTCTTCGGCTCTGGCTTCTTTCTACCCTCTATCAGTTATATCTCTCTTGGCTTTTCACTTGGCTTCCAAGTGACTCCCTTGGCTATGTTTTTGCTTCTACGCTACCTCCTTTGCCTTAGCTTCCTTCCTTGGCTTCACATTTAGCAACAAAAACCCCAACAATAACCTCAACAACCAACAATCCTCTCCCTGCTTCTGTCGTTCTATGGCTTTTAAGCCAAATCAGCGTTGTTGGTTCATTTTCCCTCTCAGGCTCTTTGTCTTCCTGTTTTGGTCTGCTCAAATCCCCTCTCTGAGCGTTAGCAATCATTGCTAAATGCCCTCAGGGATGGCGGCCACGTATTCCACAACAGGAGAGTGCATCAGTGCTTGAAATCCCCAAATTTGGCATTCTCTTCTTACACAGGTAAACACACTAACACGGGAAAAATCCACACAGAAAACTATTCCCCGGATTTCAAATCTTCATAATTGTGCCCTAAACTACTATCGGGTCCGCCTAAAATTGTTATCGCAAGTCACTTCAGCCCTGTTTGAAGGTTTCCCTTCGTATTTTAAAAATACGTTAAAACATGGAAAAATCCTAAAAAAATGGCTTATTATGGATTTGAAAACCCCTTCGGGTCTGGATTTCATCGCATCACGCTTATATATATATATATATATAATTATATATATATATATATATATATATTATATATATTATATATATTATTATATATATAGAGAGAGAGAGGAGAGAGAGAGAGAGAGAGAGAGAGAGAGAGAGAGATAAACCCCACTCCATCATGTTTACTAATTGCGATATCGCGATGCGATTGATCGCAATCACATATCGCTCATGCCCTGGGCCTGTGTAGCACTCTATTGTGGTTGCCGATTGTGATATCGCTCCATTGCAATCGCCGATTGCAATGTGGCGATTGCAATAACCATATTTTATGCTCCGATAGCCACCGTGAATTGTGATTGCCAATCGGATCTAGATCATTGATTAGCTAGATCCAACAGCTCTTGTGCAGATTTGGTCTAAGCCTTCAATAGGCCTTATTTCACTCTTTCTTCAGATTTTTGCCTCTTTCCCAAAGAACAAAGGGGAACTTCTTTTTATGATAACATCTTCATCTGAAGTCCATTTTTTCCCATTCAAGTTGCGTTGGATTTAGAATGAGGAGATCTCTGCAATGAGACTATTTCCGAGAGAAGCCTAACATTTTCATTTTCCTCTACTTTACAAAGAATTTGTGCCATTTGGCACCTTTTACCTCTTATATGAAGTCTTTTAGACTTATAGTTTTATCTAGGATCCATTTTTGGATCACGCCTTCCCACTAAAAGGACTTTTGGTCTCCAAAAGACTAACATACTCATCTGAATAGTAAATGCGAATGACTCACCCTCTTCTTTTCAACCACCCTACACTTGCCTTGCATAGTGCCTCTGAACCAAAGTTTCTGACCGCTTCCCTTCTTGCATGGGTTGGTCTTCCTGGGAATAATTGTCTTCCTCCTTGCCTTCCTGCAGAACTTCTACTGAATGGTCATAGAAGGTGGTTTGAACTTCTTTCCCTTGATCATTAATCCAAGGTGGCTCAAACAAATGCAAAGTTCATCTGCTTCACAAAAATTTCATTTGTAACTGTTTGAAAAGTTGTCAACAACAAATGTTAACAACAACAGAAATACAGACAACAACTAGATGGCCTAAACTCTTGTTTCAACAAAAAAAACGTATGTTACATCTCGTGAACACCTCCATGCCTTACATATGGATACAAATGATGGACTAGACAACAAGCCCATAAAACATGCCTTTAAAACAAATGACCCTTCAACTCAAGCATTTAGAAAAAGGCCATTAGGACTGTTTTTCAAAAGATGAAATACTTCATCATTATCTCCATTTGGAGACCAAGTTAAGCTCTCCCAAGTAAACATGGCATCACATGCATGTCAAAGCAATCAACCCTGCAAGTTAATTACACATACATGTTCAAAAACAAGGAAATCATCAACATCCATGTATTCATGCATCTCATTCTCATGCATGCATTTCATCCTTCAACTTTCACTTAAGCACATTGTATTTTCGAACCTGAAATGAAATATAATGTAGATGAATCAATAAACATGCAATCTCAATCAGATAAGAACTCTACCCGTTCCTTACCAATCCCTTTCAAAGGCACTACCTTTGTCTGCACATCAGCATCATCATGTAAATCATTCTGAGACACATCATTAGTGGAATCTTCACTTCCATTTCTGCCATCTTCTCTTCCCACTTTCTTCAATGTTTGTGGAAGCATTGCTGGATTCAGAGTCCAACATTTTGCAGCAAGATGTCCTTGCTTGTGGCAGTAAGTGCACTGCATGTGCACCCTCTTAAGCCTTTTCCAATGGACCTTTGGCTTCTTGCTTATTTTCCTTCAAAATTTCCTTGTGTGTGGCCATTCTCTTCCAAAATTTGGAAACATGATGGCTATCCAAACCACAAAAGGAACATGTAATTCTTTTCCCATACATATGTGGAAATTTATCATGCTTTGCATAATCGAAATGAAAATGTTTAGAACAAGATTTATACCTTTCTCTTTCACCTTTATTTCCTTCATGAGGAGATGAAACTAATGAGGAAGTGGCTCCCTCTGGAATGCCATCAATCTCTTTAGGGTTGTTAGAGTTTCCACAACTCTCTCGTTCAAGTGTGTGCTTCTAAACACCTCCATCATGCAAGTCATGTTTCAAGCCATTGCATTCCTCTTGAATACAATCTTCACTCTCTGCAAAGTCAAACAATAGTCATCCTGCAAAGCAAGCATACAATCAACCTCTTGTTGTTGAAACACCATTTAGACAAGCAATCTTTGCTTTTTCAATCAAGCATTCTAATATAGCCTTCTTTGAAGGTGGGGTTAACCAAGCTTAATCGTTGATACCACCTGATTTGAAAATGGGGCACTTAGGTTTCTTGTCTAACTTACAAGAAACTCTTCCAGTTCCAAAGCTTTAAATTTTCCCAATTCTTATTGATAAACCAATGTAGAATTAAGAAATGCTTGAAAATATGGGTGTATGCTGGTATTTGATTTTAATTGATTATATGCCTTAAATTCTATCATTGTATTATAAGTAAATAAACACATAAGACAACAATTTAATTAGTATTTCATCCACAACCCTTGGGCTACATCTCTGTGAGCTCTAGTCAACTTGACTAGGCTCTCTGGGATTATGGCAAGTCCTTTTACAAGATCTTGGCTCCCTGGGGTTATGGAAAGTGGGTTTAGACACCTTGTCATCCCCTAGCTCTTGAGTCTCTAGCTCTTGGCTCTGGCTCTTGGCTCTTGGTTCTGGCTCATTGGCTCTGACTCTAGCTCTTTGGCTCTGGCTCTAGCTCTGGCTCTTCAGATCTAGCTTCTTTCTGCCCTCTATCAGTTACAGCTCTCTTGGCTTTTTACTTGGCTTCCAAGTGACTCCCTTGGTTGCATTTTTTCTTCTACGCTGTCTCCTTCACCTTAGATTCCTACCTTGGCTTCACTTTTAGCAACAAAAACCCCAAAAACAACCTCAACAACCAACAATCCTCTCCATGCTTCTGTTGTTTTGTGGCTTTTAAGCCAAATTGGCATTTTTGGTTCATTTTCCCTCTCGGGCTCTCTATCTTCCTATTTTGGTCCGCTCAAACGCCCTCTCTAAGCATTAGCAATCATTTCTAAATTCCCTCAGGGACGGTGGCCACCTATTCCACAATGGGAGAGTGCATCAGCACTTGAAATCCCCAAATTTTGGCATTATCTACTTACACAGGTAAATGTACTAACATGGGAAAAATCTGCAGAGAACATTGTTCCCCAGATTTCAAATCTTCATAATTTCACCCTAAACTCCTATTGGGTTTTCCTGAAATCACTATCGCAAGTCGCTTCGGCCCTATTCCAAGGTTTCCCTTTGTATTTTAAAAATACATTAAAACATGGAAAAGTCCCAAAAAAATGGCTTATGACGGATTTGAAATATTATTTGTTTTCATTCCAAAACCCCTTCAGGTCCAAGTTTTTGCATCATTCTTAATATATATATATATATATATATATATATATGTCCAAGCCCCACTCCATCATGTTTATCGATTGCGATATCGCAATGCAATTAATCACAAATGCATATTGGTCATGCCCAGGGCCGGTGTAGCGCTCTATTATGGTCACTGATTGCGATATCACTCTATTGCAATGGCCAATTGCGATGTCTTGATCGCAATAACTATATTTTATGCTCCGATATCATCTGATAGCCACCGCCGATTTTGATTGCCAAATGGATTTGGACCATTGATCGACCATATCTGACAACTCATGTGTAGATTTGGTTTAATCCTCTGATAGGCCTTATTTTACTATTTCTTCAGATTTTTGCCTCTTCCCCAAAGAACAAAGGGGAGTTTTTTTTATGATAACTTCTTCATCTGAAGTCCATTTTTGCCCATTCAAGTTGCATTATATTCAGAATGAGGAGATCTCCACAATGAGACTATTTCTGAGAGTAGCCTACAATTTTCATTTATCCTCTTATTTACAAAGGATTTGTGCCATTTGGCACCTTTTACCTCTTATATGAAGTATTTTACACTTAGAGGTTTATCCGGGATCCATTTTTGGATTAAGGGAAGACAATGGCCAACTTTTAGAGGTATGTGTATTGGTCTATTATGCAAGAAGATGCAACTAGTTTCGTAAGAGGATGTATGCTTCATTGTACTAGAAAGCCTTGTAAAAAAAAGCATGGTTTATGTCATCCCTTACTTCTACCCACTTGTACTTGAGAAAGAATTTAAATTGACTATGTCAATCAACAACAAGGAAAGGATATGACTCCGTGTTCATGGTAGTTGACATGTTCAACAAAGTGTGTATTTCCATACCCTACAAAAAGAGCATTTGAGGGAAATAAGTAGTAACCTTGTTCTTTGAATAATTCTAAGTGAACTTTGGGATACCAAGGAGCATCATTTTGGATAAATACACTTGATTTATTAATTGCATTTGGATTGAATTATGGTAAAACAAGGACACAAAGCTAAATAGATCTATAATATTCCATCAATAAATAGATGGAAAAATATGAGTAGCCAATATGACTTTGGTGTAGTATTTGTGGGGTTATAATTAGAAGAACCCTGTTGGGTGCGAGATCCCCCAAGGGTAGTTTTGGGGCTAACAACCCATATTTTGGTCAAATTTTTCAATCCAAGTGCAAAGACTCTACATTTTGTCATCGTGGAGCGCATAGGTGTTAAAGAGTCATAGAGATGTCTGCCCTTATTTTGGAACTGTAATGTCGGCTGTAAAAGATCTACCCATAGTCCTTGGAGCATGGAATTATATAAATAGAGCTAAGCTCTAAGTAGTTTGAAAAAAAAAGCAAGAAAGGAATAATAGAAGATATACACATAACCCTAAGGTAGAAGTCCAAGTTTGGGTCATAGCATAGGTAAAGGCTCTGTAGTTGAGTTCATAGAGGCCTAGGGTAGAAGTCCACAACTAAGTGCGTGGAACCCTATATTTGAGTGTGCAGGGTGTGTTAAGTCTGTAATCATTTGGAATTATCAATAAAGATAATTATTTTACAATTTCTCCTTCTTTATTTCCTATTTATGCATCTTGTTATGTTGGGTATGAATTTCACTTATAATTCTTATATGATGTGCTAATGTATGTAAATGTGTTCATTAATTAAATGCAAATAATAACATTTGTTTATGTGAATATAACTAATATCGGTTACTAAGATAAGCAAGACACTTAGCCTAGTTTGTGAGATATCATAGTTCACTTCCCTAATAGCGCAAAAGTACTTGGGCTACAAGTTAGAGCTGTGCGAAGGTATTGAAAGCTGGAACAGAGGATTTTTCTTACAATCCCTAGACTGAGATCACCTACACGAAGGCAGGGATAGAAGAGATCAAATGACATCACAACGATCTGAAGTGTGCGAAAACTTGGTTCCAACATCCCCCAATACTACTTCGAGTGAGACTTCGATCCGTGCTCCACGAGTTGATGCCAAAAGGGCCAGTAGTGTAGGGATTTGTTTGGCTAACTAATGTTGAACTTGGGTCAGGCCCCCTCAACCCAACAAATGGTTCCATTTCTGAGACCGGAATCTACATAATATATGTGTGATGTCGTATCATTGGAATCCATCTAAGAAGGAGATCGAAGGCCAGTCGGATAGAAAAATCCACGAATTCATGGCATAGGAGAAAAAAAACCCATGATTGACAAAGGAACAGTGATTGGACTGACACCTATATACAGATATCCATAAGATCATTTTCTAATATTTCCCTATTGAGCTATATGAGTGGATTGCGAAGCTAGAAAATAGCCAAGGAAGGTGGAAACTTAACGGTCCTATTGTGTGGACCCCATAGCTAGTGCGAAGGTTGGAAGCATCGGAGGATAAGATCGCCCACACTGTCAATCATTTGCTCGATCACATCATAGGAGGATTTGTTAGTGAATTTGCAATCGACACCTCAGTCAGCTATAACGAGGTGGAGCGACGCTTTTTCAAAGGACTGCGAGGTAAGTACGTAAAATATTTGAATACTTGGATTAAAATGTTGTTGTGCAAAAAATGGGTTATGTAGCTATCTTGATGTTCATGACTACACAAAGCAGAAAAATTTACAGAAAAAAAGGAAATAAGGGTCCAGAGTATAACCCCTTGATTTCACCTCCATGAAGGGATGAAGAAGCAATAGTGAAGGTTTCTCCGCAAAGAGCTATTTGATTAATAATACAAGGATTCCCACAAATAGTACCTTCACCCACACCACCTCCGACTTCACCACCATCACCTCTAACTTCACCCATACCACCTCCACTTCCACCGAGTTTCAGTATGGAAAATACTGTGAAGCTACCTATGTTCAAAGGCTTGGGAAATGAGGACCCGGACCAATTCTAGTTTGTTGTGAAGACTGTATGGAAAGCACAAGGTGTTACATATGATCACATAAAGAAGGCAACACTTGTTAGTGCTTTGAAAGTTCACACACTAACCTCGTATATTAAGTACTCTAACGATAACCTGAATGTTGGAGTAGCAAACATCCAGGAAGCACTAAATAGGGAATTTAGCAGGCCTAAATCTGAGGCGCAGTCAATTGTGAGATTCAAAGAGAATGTAATGCGACTAGATGAGATGGCTTGGGAACTAGATCAGAGGTTGAAATGTAAAATCTGCGAAGTGAACATGAATTTGACAAATGAACAACATCGTGAGTGGTTTGTGGATTTCTGACTACTACACTTAAGGAGTGCGTTGTCACAACAAAAGATAAAAACTTCGGCAGAGGCCTTGGATATTGCCATGAGACTACATGAGACTCTGATGCAAGATCCTAATCTAGGTTTTCAACAGATCGATGCGTAACTGAAGAATCTGTGCCTTGAGATGAAAATTCTGACGTAGGACAAGACAGGTAGGTCAGAGATATGTGAGGAGGTATGGTTCTTGAAATGCAAGATTCAGGGTCATGACAAAGACCATTGCCTGGTCTTTGTAAATTACCTTGTAGGGGGATGACTGATGCCTTTAAGGCCAGAATCTCAAGTAGGACCTAACGCAAGGCCTGCATTATGGTGTGCTATATGTTACGTAGCCAGAAAATATGCCACGAATAACTGTCACTTGCTATAAAAATATGTACAAGCACCGCAACAACTGTTTTGCAACTTTTTCAAGTCGATAGGACATGATGAGCATACCTACAGAAGCTATGAGTTGATGATGGATAGAACTCCCGCCTACAGGGTTTAGGCCGAAACGCGGCCCCTTGACCAGAATTCAGGGATGGCGCAGACTGGATTTCAGGGGCGTGGAAGAGACCAAGGTGGAGGAGGACTTGGTAGAGGTCGAAGACAGTTGATTTTCTACAATGGCAGAGGACCAAGACACTCTACCTTCTATTACACTAATCCAACACATCCGTTGTGCAAGTATTGCATGTTGTTTGATCATGAAATAGAAGACTGACCTACATTGATAGCTAGGATACGAGACAAAGGGGCACTACCACCTCCATCGAATCAGAGCCTGCAGATGATGAGGTCTAAGCCGCATGAGGAGGATCCAAATATAAACATAGTGCTTAGGAGTGGGATCACGATAGGGGATGACAAGGGTAAACAACCAGAAGGCAATACATGGGTTCATAGAGCCCCAAAAAAAGAGGCTGAATTTGACTTAGAATGTGCTCGTGAAACCTTCATGGAAGCTAAGAGGAGCTTCGCTGAGGCCTCCACCTCAGGAAGCAAGGATAAGCCTAAACTGGAGATGGACCCTTCTATTCTCACAAATTTCTAGGAAACCTGTATGAATTTACTACGCAACAGTAAGGCTATGAAAGGGTTACAAGAACTTATCAATAGATGTGTTGTGACCATGCCAGGTGAGCTGAGCGTAGTAAAAAAAATTGTATGGGACAAGACAGGAGATGAGACTGACCACACAAATAGGAGAGTATGAATTGGATCTGGTCATTGTGGACCTAGGGTCAGATGTGAATGTCCTACCAAATCAGACTTGGGAGCGAATGGGGAGACCTGCACTGCAATGGTCTCTGATTCAGCTAAGGATGGAAAATCAACAAAAAATCATCCCCATGGGGAATCCCACCGTTGATGAATGGATTACATGGGATCATGAGAGTTCCAGCACTTCTGACTTCGATGAACAAATAGAACGCTAGGAGAATTGGCTACATGAAGTAGCGATGCTGAATTCCAGCATGATGACTCGGTCATTGCACTGTGTGTCGTCAGAGGCAAGAAATATGCCTATTTATAATGAACTAGATGAGGTAGATATATTTTTGTATGACTTTGAAAGGGAGATACCAGAAAAGCAATTCTTCTAAGCCTTGGACTAGGCACTGCGCGCTACGCCTGCAAGATGGTGGGGTACACACAAGGGATGCTTCGATGATTGGCACGAATGTAGGAAGATGATGACAACATGATTTGGGAAGCCTAAGATGCAACTGACAGACAAGTATGATGGGCAGAATGATCTGCCTGTGCATCTGGCCAAATGGACACAGGATTATGGAGAAAACCCCTAACCTGAGTGGGTCCACCTGTTATGTCATACCCTGGATGTTATCCCAATGAATTGGTATATAGAAACAGTGCTCTGCGATGGGACAGGTGAATGGGATATCTTGGACAAAGTATTCATGATGACATTCAGTTTTGAGGACGGGTTTGACAGTATTGATGAAGCACTACAAGAAGTGAGAGCAACCATCTTTAGGATACCGTAGGATCCTGTAGACCTGATTCAGCTTGAATGGGCTACTCAGCTAAGTCATGCACTCAAATGTTATAAAGTAACTGCTGAGGATGAGGATGAGGATCCGAAGAAGATCAACATTCTAGAAACAAAAGGACACCAAGAGCTTTGAGGGACGTAGATTGAGAACCCTAACATAACCATGCTACTGAAAACAAAACAAGTGAACATCGGTACGGAGGCAAAGCCCAAATTTGCATAGATTGGAGACTACTGGAACGATGCAATGATGGATAAAGTCATTGAATTTCTTTGCAAATACTAGGACTTATTCCCTACCAAGTTTACATATCTGAAAGGAATAATCAGAGACCTAGGAGTGATGAAGATCACATTAAAACTCGATGCGAAGCCAGTTAAGCATAGGCCTTACGACCTCAATCCGAAATACAAGGAGAAGGTCCTCTCAGAGCTAGACAAAAAGCTAGTGGCAAGCATCATTGAGCCTGTGGAAGAATCTGAGTGGGTAAGCCCTCTGGTGGTGCAAGAGAAAAAGCAGAAGGATGAGATAAGGATATGCGTGGATCTCAGAAAACTGAATCATGCTTGTGTGCATGATCCTTCCCCAACTCCATTCATAGATGAAGTGTTGGAAAATGTAGGTGGCCATGAAGCATATTCCTTCATTGATGGGTTCTCTAGGTACCACCAAATCAAAATCGTACCAGAAGATAGGAGAAAGACAACTTTCGCCACTAAGCGGGTTTGTTTTCGATACACCATAATGTCATTTGGATTGAATAATGCGCCTGCAATATTTTTGCGTGTGGTTGTTGCGACATTTAAGGAATTTATTCATAAGTTCCTAGAGGTATATTTTGATGACTGGATTGTATTTGGGCCAGTTAAGTACCATGTAGCAAGCGTGTGCCTGATGTTGGATACCTGTCAAAGATACTAGATCGTGCTCAATCTCAAGTGTTTTGCATTCCTTTTGGGAACCTATTGGGGCATGTGGTTTGTAGACAAGGACTAATGGTGGACCCCATGAAGATCGCAGTGATATAGAACTTCGATATTACAGAAAGTTTTATCAAAGGTTATGCTTAGATCACCATGCCAATGGAAAAACTATTGAAGAAGGATGTCATATTTTGTTGGAATGGCGACTGTAAGAAAAGCTTGGATATATTGAAATAAAAAATGGTTACTGTGTTGGTTCTAATCTTCCTGGACTGGAAGAAAGAGTTTCATGTACATGTTAACACGTCATGTATAGTGCTGGGGGTAGTACTATCATAGGATAGAGGCAAAGGTTTGGACCATCCTATTGCATTCACAAGCCACAAATTATCCAAAGCGGAGAAGAACTATTCTACCACCAAGCACGAGTGACTAGCTATGGTGTATGCACTCCAGAAGTACCAGCACTACTTGCTAGGAGGCCATGTTAAAATGTATACAGATCACTTTATGCTGAAGTACCTATTCAATAAGCTTGTGTTGGGGGGCCGATTCTGCAGATGGCTATTATTATTCGAAGAGTACTATTTTCAAGTGGTTGTGAAGCCTGGGCAATTGAACACGGGACCAGATCACCTGTCGCACATTGAAACAGGGGAGGAACCTACTAACTTGGAAGAAGGATTACCTGACGCGCAACTATTTGTAGTGCATGTTGCAAATGGTAATTTCTAGGATATAATACACTTCCTAACAATAGTAACTGCACTAGAAGGATACTCTATCCAGCAAAAGAAGGAATTAGTGATGCGCGCATCAGATTTCTCTGTCATTGTTGGTCATGTATATAAGATGGGTACTGATGAGATATTATGACAGTATGTGTCTGAGTTCGAACGAAGCAACATCCTCACAAATCCTCATGGGGGCACTGCGGGAGGACACTATGCAAGCCCACACAACTAGATGAGCTCAAAGAAGAAATACTTTGGCTAGGTTTCACCATCAAGTCCAAAATCAGTGTGAAAAGGCATGACATGATCGAAACATCAAGCTGAGCACATTTAAGGTAAACTATATGGTTTTGTTGTATGATAGTAATTTTGATAAATTCCCTGAAAAATTCAGGATACACTGGTTAGGGACTTATGTTATTAATAAGATTATCGATGGACAAACAATATAGCTAGTCAAGTTAAATGGAGAACCCTTCCCAAGAAAGGTGAATGGTAGTTGCTTGAAGCCATATACCAGTAGACTGGCCATGTGACTAAATGAAAGTAGCACAATCTTAGTGCTCTAGGAAGCTGAAAGGAGGTACAGGACTATAAACCACATTTCCCAAGTTGGGGAGCTGTGCGATTTCAGGACTGCGCGAAGCAGGGAAGTGTCACAAGGTCCGCAATAACGCAAAGGCAGCTACTCTACTCATGGAAATAATGCCCAGATCCACCAGAAAGTGACCATTAAAGTCACTATTCATGATTTCATGGTTGCATTGTGGCCAAATGGAGCAGGAAGCAGGCACTTAAGGCGAAATTTACGGATTAGATTCTTGAAAATCTGCTGCCAATCTACCATTAATGGGCCGAATGTGGGGGGAATGATCAGATTTGAATTCAAAAGGCCCTATAAATTACAAGTGGTTGTCCAGCGAAAAACACTTGGCATTTTGAAAATTCAGTTGTCGCGCTATCAGTTGTGTATGGAACGTGAAAATTTTGAGGCTTTGAGAGCAAGTTCAACATTTGAGAGATTGCTAAAGTAGACACAGGACCTCCTGAATAGAATGATGTCGACACCCATAAAAGACATGGAAACAGAAGCCGTGGCACTTGAGGAAGCTGTGCAGGAAATTGAGGTATTAGAAGTTGCCCCAGAGAGTGCCAAAGTGGTAGTTGAAGTCCCTAAATCACCCAAGACACCAAGACCAAAGAAGGATAAGAAGACTATGCTACCAGTGCACATCTCACCAAGAAACCCACAGAGGACCAAGATCACTTTGCAGGAAAAGGGGAAGGCCATTAATCTAGAGGAAAGTGAGGAGGAATCTAAAGAAATCCTGGCAGATGAGGAGGATTTGGAAATGGAAGTTGAAACCCATGGTGCGGAGCCCATTACGAGGTTACTAGAATATGTTCCTTCGCATAAGGGAAAAGCCAAGGTGCCAAAGGACATAGACGAGAGGAAGAGCTCCCTACGAACTCCATTTCTCTCGGATGACATTGTTTTTGAGGGGCCGTGCTTAGGGCGAGTTCTTGTACTAAAGTTCAAATATTAGGACCTTGCATATCATGAGAAATTCCCACATTTAGCAACTGAGCAGTTAATGCACCAACTAATTTACATGACTACTGGAATGATCAAATTAGAGCCACAAACATGCTCAAGGGTGTAGATAAAGCTGGGCTGCTCAAACTGCTATGGGTACAACATTACCACCGCACCCTAATGACCATCTTCATCATCAGGAAGCTGCTCTGCTTGTTGCATGATGGGTGTTTGTGGCTGGAGGAGCCCATTCCCATCAAAAACCACTTGATCAATTGGATCACATGGATACCTTACTCAGTGGAGGATTCAACCAATATATTAGAAGGAAAAAGTGGTGAGTTGGCCCTAGTGGAAGCTATGAAGAAGAAATTCAAGTTGGAGAAGAAGAAGTGGGGATATGCCATCTCTAGCATTAACAACTTTGTATTCAAGGTAGCAACGTAAATATTAACAAGGAAGATGATGCGGAAGTGCTGCGAGGATGAGGTGCTTGCACCTATGATTGCACTAGTAGCCCAATGCGCTGAAGGAGTCCAGTTCAACTGGGCAAATTATCTATGTGATGAGTTCCTTGCAAACTATCATGATGCATAGTAGAAGGGCCAGATGTTCTACTATGCATGGCTCCTACTATTGATTGTACCGATGGCATGAGAGCTGCGAGAAGATAGCCAATTCCCTTTGATCACACCGAACCTTCCAGAGGCAATGAAGTATGCTTCGTTGTGGGCGACCAAGGACGCGCAGTGCATAAAATAAAGCAATATTTTTTGGATCTTGATGGAGATGAGTATCCAGATAGGGATTAATCGCAAGTCGTGGTTGTCACCCACAATATAAGCTAGTTTGCAGAGCTTTGTAGAGTTCAAAGAAGATTTCCACCATGTCTTTTCAAGGCATAGAAGGACCCCATGAAGACATGGCATAACTTTCCTTATCTAGTAACAGATGATTTTATCTTTGCAGTCCTTGAGTCTTGGTTGCTAGAGTGGTGCTCTGCAATAGGCTTCGCAGTGGAAATGGACAAGTTCATCGCGCAATGTAAGAAGGAAGAAACAAAGCTAAAATGGCATTGCTGGCTGAGAAGTGCAGAAAAGAGGAAGTGGAGGCTAAGACCCAGGCAACGTGTGATGCTACAAAATAGGTAGAGCAACAAAAGACAAGAGGAGAAGAGTGCGAAGGACAAAATTCACCTTCACTCGTGGCTGAGGAAAAAATAGTGGAGTTGACAGAACAAGGTGGAATGTACCCACATAGGATGTCCACCCAACTCAAGCATCAACAACCGTAAGAGAAGGCAGTGCCATGGAAGAAAACTAAGGTTTCAAAGACATCCTTGGACCAAATCACCCTCACTAAGAGAGATTTGCATGATATTGGAGAAATAGTGACAGATGTCACCACAGAGGCCCTCCAAGAGTTCGATGAGTAGCAATAATTGGTATTAGATGTTCTTTGGACAGAGCTATAGGAGTTGCAGGCTCACACTCCCCAAGTTGGCACAGTATCCACCAGCCTCACGATCGGCACTTCAGTTTCCACGAAGATGTTGCGCACACGGGTGACCAACGCGACACTGCTACTAGATCAGGCACTTACTATAGAAAATGAGCCCGACAGGCCCACGGTCAGCAACGTGAAAGGGGTAGGATTGAATATGGTCGTGCTCCCTTAAGAGATGCTCCACCTCTTGCAACATGGAGTCACCATAGAACTTAGGGCCCACGAGAGTCACACTATGTAGATAATGAGTGAGAAGTGCATCAATATCGAGCAGTTGCACCTATAGCGCAACGAGGTAGTAGAACAGAATAAGAAAATCATGCAAGTAATGGAGGAAGCATATCAAATGGTCATGGAGTTGGATATTGAGGCAAAAGAACCAGTTGAGGTGTGTGTCTGCAATTTGGCCATAGGGTTGCGCGATGCTTAGACAGAGATAGCCAAGATTCAGCTGGAGCTGAACCTGTGGATCACAAAATTGGATTTGAGGGCTCAGCCTTCAACTTCGCCGAAAGTCAAGGAACAACATGCCACTACTGTTACATCAACAATAGCGGCGGTCGACAATGTAGTAGCAGACAACACGCGACTTTTTGAATAGCCATTCGAGGTCATGACCACCCTGTAGGAGGACCATAATGTAGAACACCTAGAGATAGAGGCGTGTGAGCTACAACAAATATATGATGAGGTAAAAGGGACTACGCCGACGGTCACCCTTACATAGAGGCTTGCATGGATACAGGAGGTAAAGGTGCTTAAGGAATAGGTGCATTCTGCTCGGCACAAATAAGTGGTCCTAATATCACACCTACAGCCATGGATAGACAAGGCATATACAATCACAACTTCCATTGAAGGAAATCTAGCGACACTCCAAGCAACTTAGCAGAAGATTCAGGGTGGAAGTTCAGCAGTAGTCACCGAGTAGAGAGTGGAATAAATGCGTTACAGAGGTTGCGGCCATTCAAATGGCGCTGTGAGGTCTTCATGCTAAGATATTCGTGCGTACAAAGTGACTTGAGGCCGAGTCATGATGTTTGTGTTGGGGATTATTGGGCGCGAGATCCCCCAAGGGTAGTTTTGGGGCTAAGAGCCCATATTTTGGTCAAATTTTGTAATCCAAGTGTAAAGACTCCACATTTTGTGGTCAAAAAACGCATATGTGTTAAAGAGTCATAGGGTTGTCCTCCCTTATTTTGGAAATGTAGTTTTCACTGTGAAAGATCTACCCATGGTCCGCGGATCATGGGATTGTATAAAGAGAGCTATGCTCTAAGTAGTTTGAGAAAAAATCAAGCAAGGAATAATAGAAGATAGACATATAGCTCTGAGGTAGAAGTTCAAGTTTGGGTCATAGCATAGGTAAAGGCTCCGCAGCTGAGTGCATAGCGGCCTAGGGTAGAAGTCCACAACTCAGTGTGTGGACCCCAACAGCTAAGCACATAGGGCAGGTCGAGTCTATAATCATCTAGAATTATCAATAAAGAGAAGTATTCTACAATTTCTACCTCTTTATTTCCTATTTATGCATCTTGTTATGTTGGGTATGAATTTCACTTATAATGCTTATATGATGCGCAAATGTATGTAAATGTGTTGGTTAAGTAAAAACAAGAACATCTACTTACATGAAGCAAACTAAGATCCGTTAATAAGATAAGTAAGACACTTAGCCTAGTTTGGTAGATGTCATAGTTCGTTGCCCTAACAACGTGAAATTACCTGAGCTATAGGTTAGAGCTACTGAAGGTTGATCATGCACTTTCACGAAGGTATTGAAATCTGGAACAAATGGTTTGTCTTAAAATCCCTAGAGCGAGATCACCTGTGCGAAGATAGGGATAGATGAGATCAAATGATATCACAACCATCTCAAGGGTGCATAAACTTGGTTCCAACATCCTCCCAATACTGCTTTGGGTCAGACTTCGGTCTATGCTCCACGAGCTAATGTTGAAAGGGCCAGTAATGTAGGAATTTGTTTGGCTAACTAACGTTGAACCTGTGTCAAGCCCGCTCAAGCCAACAAACCCAAAGACGTGGGATGAAACTTTGGCAAATACACACACTCATATAATAGAAAACTCCTCACTTCAACTAGTCAGGACACATTTGAAGCTCGTTTTAGATATTTTCCACCTTCAACTTTTGCTATTGCATATGGGTTACAATGAGAAGTGAGGGAGGAGCTCATATGGAAATTTTTAGGGGTAGAAATATTTTTCAATAAAATTGGAATATTCATCTGTAAGTACTAGATACAATAAAGAAGTCATAGGAAAAGTACAAGGCCAAGCATGATCAACAAAACATAGAGAATTTATTTAGAGTGGGAGATAGAGTATGGTTGTATTTTTACAAGGAGACCATAGAAACTGTGGGTAAGAAAATTAAGTCTCATTGATATTTTCCTTTCAAAATACTAGAAAAGGTGGGAGTAATGCTTATATACTTTGTCTTTGTAGGACACCCGTTATGGGTAAGTAGTGTGTTTTCTTCTTACTACTATTAATGTGTTTGAATATAAAATATGATGTATTGAATTCTTGGAACAAAGATGTAAGTAAAGAAATAATATTTTGATTTTTAGTTGGCTGGAAATTTTGGAGGCAGAGACACTAAAGTAAATGATGCTTACCTGAATCTGAAACAAATCATATTCAACTTAAAATTACTAAAATAATTAATATATATATCTGTGTGTGTGTGTGTGTGTGGGAGATAAAGAGCGAGAAAAGCACTATGAGGAATAAAGCAAGTTTTTTTGCTTAGGAAAAGAAAGACAAAAACTAAAAAACTAGGTTAAGGGGACACAGATCCCTAGAAGGCAGTATGATGCCAAGGAAAAATATGTGAGGAAGATAATGTTAAATAAACATTATCGAGGCTCAATAGAGGATTACTGAAGCCAGGCAAGATCATAATAGCTCGAAGGGGAATCATATGTTATTCAAGGTTGGGTGGATCGGTGTTACGAGCCACAATTGTTTGAGACACACTACTTGTTTGAGGTTATTATTACTATCAATATTTGGAACTGTTGATTTACATGTTAGAGTAATCATAGTATTCTTGTACTTAATTGTCTTTGCAACGTCAGATAAGAAATTTTATTTATGACAAATAAGAACTGTACAAATGCATTCTTTATGTATATGTTGGATGCATACTTTATATATGTATATATATATATATTGACAAAAGAACTGTACAAATGCATTCTTTATGTATATGTTGTGCTACTTATATATATATTATATATATATATATATTATATATTATATTATATATATATAATATAATAATGGTCTTTTTATGTATATATATTTTATAATATATATATATATATATATTTACTTGTTTTTCTTTCTAAAAGCCCGAATTTTATGGTTGTGATGCATTAGCCCACATAACTAGAAGGTGGAAAAATACGTAGTTTCAACAGAAAACAATTACACATAGAGTTGTTATTCAAATCAAGGAACTATAAAGTCATGACCTAAGATGCATTAGTTATCTTCCACAAATAAAGACAATAGTTAAATTTCTCTATATCAGAATGTGAAGGAAGGAAATAGTAAAAGAACATGGATGAGCGTTTCATAGAAAACTGCAAGTAGAATTATGCATATCTCTCTCATATGTATTTGAGAGGAAATTTATAGAAAAAATCTTCATTCTGTGGAAACTTAGTAAGTTGTACCATAACATGTGTATTTCAACAAATTTAAGAAATCAATCTAATGTAGGTACATAGATCACCATGAAAGTATTTAATTTCTAGAAACAATATTTACATTTAGGTTACGAGAAAATAGATCATCCTATCACAACCACATATTATACAATAGTTATATGAAATGGAGATGAAAATATTGGTATTATCGAGCTATGCTATAAATGAATATACATAGTGAACATTAAAGATTTGGCTATGCATGCATCAGAATACAACATAGAAATATCATTTTGATAATTATTTTATCTCAAGAAATAGATGTACAGGATTGAACAATACTCCATTTAATTCATAGGTATAAGAACCCAGGCTATTTTAACCAACTAGAAATGCATATGTTAATCACAAAGAGTCTACATGGAAATAGTAGAATCGCAGAAGGAAATTTCCCTGAAGCATTAGTTGAGAAAAATTAGGAAACAAAACCATGAAATATGTAAAATCCAAATCGCATCATTGATAAGATAGTGAAGATGGTCATCACCACTATGGATCAGCATAACATCCATGGAGGAGAACCATCAGAAACATAATATTTACATGAAGATAAGAGGTACTGTAATATGTAACAAAAAAAGCATATACAAAGAAATCCTACATTAATATAGCGATATTCTCATCATAATCAAAACAATGAAATGGCATATTGTACACATAAAATGTTTCAAATCAAACAGGGAAGAGACCCCAGTCAATCACATGCGAATATACACTAAAAGTAAGCTAAGAGGTTAACTGTTCAAAACCATAGTACTTTGATACGTAGGTGAATTATACACAATAAACAACAAGTAACCACGTATAAGTAGAGAAAAGGCTCTTGGAGGCCTGTGACTAAACCCCATGTGACAAAAACAAACAACATTTCCACCTGTAGGAAATTGAAATTTACATTTTCATATAGAACATACCCTTATCAGTGTGCATGAAAATAAAAGTGGCAATGGTAAGATAATAATGGATATTTCTAAGTTGCACCCCATTAGAAGAATATCTTAACTACACAATTCCATGGAAGCAAGAGGGGTTTTATGATCTGAAACAAGTACATCTCCATTGAGGGTTATATCATCCTCTATCCAAGACCTAGGAGCACATCCAAGGATAAAACATCCACCACGAGAGTATCTACCACACATCAAATCCAACAGGATTTGAACAACCCAAAACTCGACTTTATAGCTGTTGTAAGCCACCTGAGATGGAGGGGGTTTGTAGTTAGTGTGTGGAAAACCAACCTTAATTCAAAAATTATTGGATAAGAAGTCGAAGTTTCCTACACCTACATATGACAGAAATGGGGAAGTTAATCCATGGTACTAATAACTCAAATTGCTAAAAATAATTAGATAGTCACCCTGTGTAATAATGATAAGGCAACAACCCCTAACCTAGGCGCATAATTCAAATGGTCTGGACAAGAGTGACCTTGGGCACCAAAAGATATAAGCCACATTATTCGATAGTAAAAATAAAGTATTGAGTAAGACATAGATTTGATGCAATTAATTGTAAATAAGCCAGAAAGGGGCACTCATCACCAGTTGTGAAGGAAGGTGAGTGGTTCTGCTTTATGTATTTCCACCATTCTTTCTCCTTCGAATCCAAGCCTAGATTTTGCATAGGTAAGGAATAATATTTAATACCTATAGGGAAAAAAGGTTATCTGGAGGAAAAATGAATAATGGGAAACTGTAGTTACTTGGACCAAAAATAACTCACCCTCGTTTGTTGTAGCCTGCTAACGAGTTCTAGGCACCGATGAGAGGTGAGATGATTCACCGCTTCCATAACCACAAAGGAAAGGCACCTTACAGGGCCATGAATTCAACTACAATATGGCGATAATAACCACGGACCAAAGACCAGATTACCACAACCAAATTTTCAGGAAACAAGAAACTCGGGGTTCGAGACAAGCAATAGGGACCAAGTTCTCAAATTTCCATAGAAAAAGGTCAAGCAGTGTAAGGATAGAGGCACATTGTGGGAGGTTAGGGTTTTGGTACAGGGGAGATCGTCATTGATGGAAACCTAGAAAATCTAAGTCGTTGAAGTCACATTCCAAGGTTAAGGTAGGGACAAGACCCTGGGGTATGATATCACATGGGCCTGGGTTACATGTAACCTACCTAGTGGAGTAAGTAAGGAAGAAATAGATCTGCCATGAGGAAGAGGGTTTAGGTAAGCATGGGGAGTGACAGTGACAAAATAGGAGTGGTTCCCAATGTAAAGAGAATCAGGATGAGGTGCCAATTTCAACCTTATACAAATATCAAGGTACACAACAATCACAGTGACATAAACTCAACATTAAATACACGAGGAGAAACCATTGGACTATTCAAATAGTGAAAATATAACACCCTTTCCATACATAACCCATGATTAGATATCGAAACTAAATTTATATATCATTCTACAATTAGAAGGTGAGAGAGGATAAACGCATGGTGGCACTCATCCCTTGAAGAAAAAAAGGTGCACTGGAACATATAATTAACATTGTAGACATAGTTAGAATGTAGTGACTAATCAATTGTTTTAAAAGGGAAAAAAACACAACATGAGCTATAGATATGGAACTAAGTAAAAGAGGGCAGTAAGAGTATATTTATCCATCCATGCTGCTAACATATGGTCATCCAAATTGTAAATGGAAGGGAAGATTTTTTTTTTTTTTTTAGTGCAAATGGGTTCATTACAAATGGTATCAGAGCCCAAAGTTCTACATTGGGCTTGAAAAGAGGCCCCATCACTAGTGAATGTGTGCGCAAGATTAGTAGTAGATAGAAAATTTATGATATTAGCTGGGTTGTTTTGTAGGAAGTTGTGCGTTATGCAAAGATGGAGAATTCTCCTATAACTATTACTGGTGGGGAATATTTGTACATGGAGTTGGGGAAAGGTAGCACTACCTTACATTCCCATTTTGTGGATATGGTGAAGACATTGCAGCAAGAAATAGTGCATCTTTGCAATAGTAACGAGCGGCTCCTGACGGTTAGTGAGGAGCAGGAAAATTTTATTAGGGACTGGATTGAGAAATCCAACCATATAACCATGGAGACTAGGGATTTAAAAAGAAAAAGGAGGAAATAGAATCATAAAAGTCTGAGAGTGGAGAAGAGTTTGATTGTAGTTCCTCAAAATTATGTAGGAGAAGGGAGAAGATGGAGCTACAAGGGGAATTTAGAAAGATCAAGCCTCCTACATTTGATGGGGAAAAAGAGGAAGATAAAGATGCATGATTGTTGAACATGATTAATTACTTACAAGTATATGAACATGAAAGTAATTTAAAGGCATGCATGGTTATCTATTAGCTATAGGAAAAAGGTACTCTATGATGGGAAGAGGTGAAAAGTGTTCAGTTCTTAGAGGAAAAGATGGTTTCCTTGGAAGAATTTCAAAAACAATTTAAGTCGCGCTACCTTAGTGAACACAATTATGATGATCAAGCTAAAGAATTCCATGAATTAAAGCTGGGACAATTGTCTATGGATGAATTCGTGGCTAAATTCACGAACCTACTGAGGTATGTATTGTACTCTAAGGAGGAGAAAGTGAAAATAAAGTGTTTCCTAAACTATTTACCAACTTCATATAAGGAGAGAATTGAGTTTGATAATCCAAATAATATGGATGAAGTGGTAAGGGAGGCTAGGTTATGTTATCAACCATTCAATATTAAAAGTGAAAGTGGTAAATCATGGAAGAGAAAAGACAACACCAGAATGGGAGGGGGCATGAAAAGGAAAAAATCTTACTATCTCAAGAACTTTGGTAAGGATCATGAAGAGAAGAAATTGAACAATGGAGATGCACACCCACCTACACAATCATATATAGGCTCGAGAACCATTAAATACAATAGCAAAGAAAATAATAATGTGAAAGAGAGAGAACCGTTTAAATATTTGGGATGTGGAGAGGCACATTTGCTGAAGGATTTCACACACAATCCTAGGTCTATTTAGAACATACAGGTGGTTCATGAGGCAACCACCATAAATGGCATTACTCGGAATATTCCCAAAATCAGCGTAACTTTGGAGAATCGACAAGCAAAGCTCTAGTCTACCATGCTATAAATTGAAGGTAATATTCTAAACCAACCCGTTTCTATTTTAATTGATCTGGGGACTAGTTTAAGTTATATTAGCCCCCAAATTGTGGGAAAATGTAATTTGAAAACAAAAATGTTTAGAAACACATGGTTGGTTCAGCTAGCAATGAGAACCAAAAGGAAAGCAACCAGTCAAGTGAATAAATGTTTGCTAAATTTAAATGAGTATCCTATAGTGGTAGATTTAAATATCCTCCCTTTACGAATATACGATCTTTTAATAGGCATGGATTGGTTAGAAGGGAAATTCGTTGCTATAAAATGTATAAAAAAATCAGTTACATGTGTTAGTCCTGATGGACCCACAAAAGTAATTAAGGGAAAGCCAAAACCAGTTTCGATTCGGTAGATTTCAGCTTTGCAGCTGAAAATAAGTGCCAGAAAAGGTTGCCAACTGTACCTAGTATAGGTGGAAACCAATGAGCAGCTAATTAAGAAATAAGGTTTAGAGACTTTGCTAGTCATTAATGAGTTCCCATATGTGTTTTCAGAAGAAATTATGGGGTCACCCCCACAATGGGACATAGATTTTGCTATTGATTTAGTACTCGGAGTTTTCCTTGTGTCCAAAGCTCCATATCGTATGATTACCCTAGAACTACTGGAATTTAAAATGTAGTTACAAGAACTGTTGCATAAAGGTTATATCAAACCTAGTGTTTCACCATGGGGGGAACCTACATTGTTTGTGAAAAAGAAGGATGGTACATTCAAAATATTTATTGACTACCTCCAACTGAAGAAATTGACCATTAAAAATAAATAACTTTTACCACGGATTGACAATCTATTTGATCAAGTGAGGGGGCCAACAATTTTCTCAAAGATTGATTTGTGGATTGGTTATTGTCAATTACGCATAAAGGAATAATATATTCATAAAACATCTTTTAGAACACGGTATGATCACTACAAATTTGTTGTGTTACCTTTCAGTCTCACCAATGCACCTGCAATTTTCATGCGTCTCATGAATAGCATACTTCATAAGTATCTTGATCAATTTGTACTAGTTTTCACTGATGACATTCTTGTGTACTCCAAAAATGAATACGAGCACCAAGAGCATCTTAGATGGGTGTTCCATACACTAAGAGAGCACTAATTGTATGCAAAAGGTCATAAGTGTGAATTTTACAAACCCAGAATTCAATATTTGGGCCCTATCATCTCCAAAGAGGGATTGGCAGTGGACCCTGAGAATTCAAAGCCATTATGAATTGGCCAATACCAAAATCTGTATCTTTAATTCATTGTTTTATGGGGATTGTTGGGTACTAGCAAATATTTCTGTAGTGATTTTCAAATTTGGCCTACCCCATTACCTCCTTACAGAAGAAAGGAGTGAAGTTTGAATGGACAGAAAAATATCAAGAGAGCTCCAATAAGTTGAAGAAAATGCTGAAAAAAAATTCTATTTTAAGGATAGAAGACCCAAATAAAGAGTTTATAGTGTGCATAGATGCTTGTTTAGAAGGATTGGGTGGTGTGCTACCGCAAGACAGTGTTCTCATAGCATATGAGTCAAGTAAACTGAAAAAACATGAGCAAAATTATGTTCTGTATGACATGGAACTAGTTGTTGTAATACACACCTTAAAAATATGGATGCATTATTTTCTAGGGAATAAATTTGTTTTAGTGACCGACCACATCAGCCTAAAGTATTTTTTTAGCTAAATTGATCTAAATGCAAGGAAGGCCATATGGTTAGCTTTAGCAAATTTCAATTTGAAATTAAACATATTAAAGGAAAAGAGAATAAGATTATTGATGCACTAAGAAGGAATGCCCATTGTTTGGTAGCAGGTGCAAGGATTAGCGTAAAGACATATTTCGAGGAGAAAGTTAGAGTAGCAAGGTAGAAAGACTCCGAGTATCAAAAATTGCAGAGGAAGGTACAACAAGAAGGGAATCAAGGGTATGTTTTAAACCAGAAAGGATTAATTACTTACCAGGACAAACTATATATTCCCAATGTGGTGAAATTGAAACAAATGATTCTGGATGAAATACTTAAGAGACCATATGTTGGCCACCCAGTGTACCAAAAGATGATAAAAATTTTGAGGAAGCAATTCTTTTTGCCAGGTATGAAAAGGTAGGTAGCAGATTATTTGGAAAAATGCCTGGAATGTCAATAGGTGAAAGTGGAACTCCAACACCCAGTGGGATGCTTAAATCCACTACCTATTCAAGAATGGAAGTGGGAGGCGATCTCTATGGATTTCATAATGAGGTTTCCAGGAACTAAGTATCAACACGATTCAATTACGGTAGTAGTAGACACATTGACTAAAGAAACACACTTTATTCTAGTATAGTCTACCTCTGGGACAACGCAAATTGTAAACATTTTCATGAATGCCATTTTCAGACTACATGGTAAACCAAAAATGATAATTTCATATAGGGATGCAAAATTTACCTCCAACTTTTGGAAGGCACTATTCAGGAGATTTGGAAATAAATTGAATTTCTGTACTACATACCGTCTATGGACGAATTGGAAAACTTAAAGGACCAATAAGATTTTGGACGATTTGCTCCAAATGTATCTAATGGATAAACCCACAAAGTGGGAAGACTTTTTGCATCTAGTTGAGTTCACCTACAAAAACAACTATCAAACGTCTATTAAAATGAGCCCCTTTGAAGCTTAGTATGGTTGAAAATGCCATACCCCACTCAGTTGGAGCGAACCTGAGGATAAGTTTATTCTTGGGCTAGATGTCTTGTATGAAATGGAGCAGATAGTGGAAAAACTTAAAAAAAAAACATTAAAACATCCCAAGATCGATAAAAGTGCTATGCGACAAAAAAGGATTCACAAAGAGTTCTAGATTAGAGAGCATGCCTACCTAAGGATTAAATATTGGAAGAGTACTCTCATGACAAGAAATTGCGCGAAATTAGCACCACAATTCAACATGTCGTTTGAAATTTTTGACCAAGTGGATCTAGTGGCATATCAATTGGCTCTACCAGATCATGTGAAAGTGCATAATGTATTTCATGTTTCCTTATTGAAAAAAATGTACATGGAAATTGTCACTTAATTAACTGGAATCTGTTACAGGTGGAACCTGAAGAAGATCTCTTGCCTGAGCCACTCCACATCCTGGAGCAGAAGGAAACTGTGCTTTGAAATTGAGATGTCGCTCAAGTTAAGGTGTGATGGAGGCACTTTATGCCTGAGGAGGTAGCTTGGGAAAGAGAATATGTTATGAAGGGAGCATAACCATAGCTATTTCAGTGATGGAAAAAAAAAAGGATTTACTGACACCCAAGATGTTGTTAGTTTTAAGAGGGGGAAGATGTAAGACCCTCGTTATGGTAAAAGCAATGTGTTTTTTTTACTACTATTAATGTGTTTGACTATGAATTATGATGTATTGATTTTTGGGAACACAAACATAAATAAATAAAGAAGATTTTAATTTTTAGTTGGCTGGAAATTTTGGAGGCAGAGACAACAGAATAATGATGCTTGGCCAAATTATGAAATTGAATTGAATTCCCAAATTAAACTTCCTAAAATATATTATATATATTATATATTTTTTATATTATTTATATATATATATATATATATATAATATATATATATATATATATATCATATCGATGGGAGATGAAGACCGAGAACAGGGAATAAAGAAGCCTTTTTTTAAGAAAAAAAGACAAAAACTAAAAGCCTAGGTTAACGGGACACATACCCGAGAAGGAATGACACTTCCAAGGAAAAATATATGAGGAAGATAATGTTAAATAGACATCATTGAGGCTCAATGCAAGCAAGACAATAATAGTTTGGAGGGGAATCAAAGGTGATTCAAGGTTGAGTAAATCCGTGTTATGAGTCACAATTTTTCCAAACTAACTAATGGTTTGAGGTTACCATTGTTATCCTTATTTGGAATTGTTGATTTACATGTTAGAGTAATGACAATATTCTTAATTAAATTATGTCTGAAACATTAATAAGGAAAGTTAATTTATGGTAAATACAAATTGTAAACCTGCATTTTTTTTTTATGTATATGTTGGATGCGAACCTTATTTATTTATTTATATATATATTCCTGAAAGGCTGCATTTTATGACTGATGCATTACCTATCATAAATAGAAGGTGGAAAAATACATAGTTTCAACAGAGAACAATTACACAAAGAGTTGTTATTGAAAGCAGGGAATTGTAAAGTCATGACCTAGGATGCAATTGTTATCTTCCACAAATGAAGTCAATGGTTAAATGCTTCTATATACATGAAGGTAGGAAATAGTAAAAGAGTATGCAGGAGTGTTTTGCATATAACCAAAAGCGGGAACTTGCACATCACTCTCGTACGTTCTTGAGAGGAAATTTACAGAAAAATCTTCATTATGTAGAAACTTAGTAAGTTCTACCATAGCATGTTATTTCAACAGATTTAACAAATCAAGCTAACGAGGGTTCATAGATCACCATGTAGGTAGTTAATTTCTAGAAACAATATTTACATTTAGGTTACGAGAAAATAGATCGTCCTATCACAACCACATGTTATACAATAATTCTATGAAATGTTGATAAAAATATTGGTATTATTGAGCTGTAATATAAATGAATATACACAGTGAACATTAAAGATCTGGCTATGCATGCATCAGAATACAACATAGAAATATCGTTTCGATAATTATCGTAGTTCAGGAAATAGATGTAAAAGATTGCACAATACTCCATCAAATACATAGGTATAAGAACTGAGGCTACTTTAACCAACTAGAAATGCATTTGTTAATCATAGAGAGCTTCCATGGCAATAATACAATCAGAGAAGAAAAATTTCCCTAAAGCATTGGTTGAGAAAAATTAGGAAACAGAACCATGAAATATGTAAAATTTAAATTGCAGCATTTATAAGACAGTAAATATGGTCATAACTAGTATGGTTCAACATAAAATCCATGGAGGAGACCCATCTAAAACATAATATTTACATGAAGATATGAGGTGGTGTTATATGTAACAAAAAAAAATTATGCAATGAAATCCTCCGTTAATATAGCGATATTCTCGTCATAACCAAAACAATGAAATGCGCAGATTGTAAAAATAAAAAAGTTTTAAACCAAACGAGGAAGAGACCCCAATCAGTCACAGGTGAATATACACTAAAAGTAATCTGAGAGGCAAATTGTTCAAAGCCATAGTACTTCGATACATATGTGAACTATATACAATAAACAACAAGTAACCATGTAGAAGTAGCGAAAAGGCTCTAAGAGCCCTATGACTGAACCCCATGCGACAGAATCAAGCAACATTTCCACCTGTAGGAAATGGAAATTTACATTTGCAAACAAAAAATACCCTTAGCAACATGCAAGAAAATAAAAGTGGCATTGGTCAGATAATAATGGATCTTTCCAAGTCGCAGCCCATTAGAAAACTAGCTTAACTACAGAATACGAGGGAAGCAAGAGGGATTTTATGATCTGAAGCAAGTAAATATCCATTGAGGGTTGGACCATACTCTGTCCTGGACCCAAAAGTACATCTGAGGATAAAAAATCCACCACAAGAGTATTTACCACACATCGAACCCAACAGGCTTTGAACAACCCAAAACTCAACTTTATAGTTGTAAGGCAACCGAGATGGAGGGGGTTCGGAGAAACAGAACCAACCTAGGGGAATTCCGAGGGCTAATTAGTGTGTGGGAAACCAGCCTAAATTTAACTCTTATTGGATAAGAAATCAGAGTTTCCTGCACCTACATACACCAGAAATGTAGAAGTTAATCCATGGTACGAATAATTCAAATTCCCAAAAATAATTAGACAATTTCCCTGTGTAATAATGATAGGGAAACAACCCTTCACCTCGGCACATAATTGAAATGGTCTAGACACGAGTGAATGTGGACACCAAAGGATATAAGACACGTTAGTCGATAGTAGAAACAAAGTATTGAGTGAGGTAGATATTTGCTGCAATTAACATTAAATAACCCAAAAAGAGCCACTCACTACCAGTTGCCGAGGAAGGAGGGCATTTGTGCTTTCTGTATTTCCACCATTGTTTCTCCTTCGAATCCATGCCCAGATTATGCACAAGCAAGGAATGGTTAAGACCTACGGGGAGAGAAGGTTATCTAAAAGAAAAACAAATAATGAGAATCCCTAGTTAGCTGGAATGAAAATAAGTCACCCCCGCCGGTTGTAGTATGCTGACGAGTTCCAAGCACCAATGAGAGGTGATACGAGTCAACGATTCCATAGCCACAAAGGAAAGGCACCTTACAGGGCCATGTATTAAACTGCAATATGGCGGCAATAACCTCGGACTAGAGACCGGATAACCACCACCATCTTTTCGGGAAACGAGAAACTCAGGGTTCGGGACAAGCATAGGTACGAAGTTCCCAAATCGGGACAGAAAAAGGCCGAGCAGTGTAAGGATAGAGGCACATTATGGGAGGTTAGGGTTTTGGTACAGGCAAGATCATCATTGATGGAAACCCATAAAATGTAAGTCTTTGAAGTCACATTCAGGTTAACACATGGACAAGACACTAGGGGTACGATATCACATGGGCATGGGTTACGTGAAACCTACCTAGTGGATTAACCAAGGGTGAAAGACATCTTTCACGAGGAGGAGAGTTTGGGTAAGGATGGGGAGTAACAATGATAGAATAGGAGTGGTTTTTAGCGTGAAGAGAATCAGGATGAGGTGCTAATTTCAACCTTATACATATATCAAGGTACATAACGATCACATTGACATAAAATCAACATTAAATACTCACAGAGGAACCATTGGACTCTTCAAATAGTGAGAATATAATCCCCTTTCTAGACATAACCCATGATTGGATATCAAAACTAAATTCATATATCATTCTACAATTAGAAAGAGAGAGATGATAAACCCATGGTGGCACTGACTCCTCGAAGGTGAAAAGGTTCACTGGTGCATATAATTGAGATGGTAGACATAGCGATAATGTAGTGAATAATCACATGTTTTAAAAGGAAAAAAAACACAACATGAGGTATAGACAAGTAACTATGTAAAAGAGGGCAGTAAGAATGTATTTATCCATTTATGATGTTAATATATGGTCATCCAAATTGTAAATGCAAGGGAAGAAACAAAAAGCATTTAGTGTGAATGGGCTCATTACAGTTTACTCCCAAACATGTGCAATTATTGAGTGGTGAATGTGGAAATAATCAAACTCTGTGATCTATCCATGCTAGACCAAGAATAGTTGCACATCCTAACTTCCATAGATGAATTAGCTTCATATATATAGGTAGAGTTGATAAAGGATACATTTTTGTATAATATTTTAGAACTAAAATATAGCGGTGATATGGCTGTTGATATATTGGGTTGAAAGGGTGGCTTCCAAGAAAGGTGAAATGGTACTTTAGGAATAAGGTAGTGTAAAATTTTCCTCATGTCACTTATTAAATATTTTGGGGAACAAATGACCCCAAAATGTGAGGCATGATCTATATTGGATATATATATATTCTCATCCATCTAAATGCTTCCAAAGTGAAAAATTAGAGGAATTGACTTAGAAAAATAGTTTCATGAATGAGATCTACTTTGGAGAATTTCAGTTTGAAAGCTTCACAGGCTATTTGAGCTCTTAATTGATTTTTTTTTTTGGTAAAATTCCATCGCATAAGTTTCAAACTCCCATACACTAGTCTACATTTATAGACATTTCTAATGGTGCAACAAAGGCATTAATCAAAGTTCGGATCCAAAAATTATGCCTTGTAGAAGTTAAACTATCATGATTGATCAACATAGCTTGAGAGGATGACATGTCAAACCATGTTACTCATGGGAAATGGGCTTGGCACATGATGGCTATGAAGAAGACTCTAGCATAGTTAAGGTTGTAACTCTAGTTGAGAGTTGAAGGAGTGAAAATTAACCCCTAATTGGATATTGGGTTATTTCATAACTAGACCACTACGAGGAAGTTGGTTTCATTCGATTTTTTTATTTTATAATATTCCATTGTAGAATAGAAAAATAGGGACAAGGAGTGGGAGAGCATGGAAGAGTGGGTTTAGTTTATATAACATCATGTTAGTCCAAAGGTCTTAGGTAACTTCCAGTAGAAAGATTTCTCCTCTGTACTTTCATTATTTCCATTCCAACTAGAAAGAGAGTAGAGAATCCTCACCTTCTAGCGATGTTTTCTCCCATAAAGGTATCCCATATCATATATTGTGTTGATTATGGGTAGTGTGTAACTATATTTTATTATTCACCAATTTTTGCATTTTATTAAATGCATATATAAGCATAAATAAAATAAATAATAACTTTGGAACCTAAAGAACTTAATCCTCATAGTATCAATTTCAGTCTATTTTTAAATTGATTTATTGTGAAAAACTATTAGTAGAATATCCTTAATAGGATATGGATCAAATATGATTCCACAAAAAATATTTGGTTTAAAGTATGATTCTTAGCCTTGTTTTTCCTTACAATTAATTATTTATCAATTACTTACATTCACTAATTTGTACTATATAAGTGCATCGAGGGTTGGAAATTCTAAAGATAGTAACTTTCCAATTCCAAATTTGAACTCTATTTTTAATACTAATTTGAAATTGTACTACTTTATTCTAATTTGTAAATGTATTCACTAATTTGCTCTAATTCGTAAATATATTCACTAATTTGTACTATAAAAGTGAATCGAGGGTTGGACATTGTAAAGATAGTAACTTTCCCATTCCAAATTTGAACTCTATTTTTAATAGTGAAATGTTTGGCCAAGGGCTTCAATGAATATCCTCTAAATTTAACCTGAGAAATAAAATTTCAATATAGATTATGTTTCCAAATACTCAATATGTGTGAGAACTTGGTGGGATGAGTGGCGATTCCCGCTTTCTAGATTTGATCCACCTAAAGGGTTCATCATTGGCTCAATCCCTTGTCTGCCTCCTTTTGAAAATGAGCTAAATGTGATCCTCACATCTAGGGGGTTAAAGCAATCGATAACTAAAGCTTTGTTTTCCCAATGACATTGCTGGTTTATTATTGCCAAAAGCCATTGGAATATGGAAATGCATAAAAATAATTGAGTTAAGAAGACAAAAATAATCGTTAGATATTTTTGAATGGATATCAAGGAATCCAAATGTAAGATTATTATTTTTTGTTTACATAATTTTTTATTGAATCTTTTGAATTTCCCATAACCATCCAATTCATCAGATATATAAGAATGGTATCATTTAAGAGAACGACTCAAATAATCGATGACATAATCATTCGAAGGATCAATTCAACTCCAAAATAATGGTAATTTGTGAATAATTTCTGTTAATTTTACTTTACATTTTTGAAAATAATTTTAATTGCATTGTAAATGAGTGCATTTGTTTTATTAAAGTTGACACTTTTCATTTGTGGAGATTGAGTTTTTGTCAGAATAGATTTACTTGATGATTTATTGGAGTTATAGACTACTCTAATAACTTCCACAATTTCCACTATTAATAATATGGTCACTATAGATAAAGAAACTATTATTAATGTTCCAAATTGTTTACAAGCATTTATATTATTAATGGAAGGAATATAAATGCTTGATAGTTAAGCTTTAAGTTTCAAATTCCTATCAATTAATCAAAACTAAACAAGCTTAAGACATATTTAAAACTAAATACTAAAGCTAAAGTTAGTGACATAGTTGTAGCCTAATTCATATTCCATGGGCACGATTCGTTTTGTTGTCATATCTAAACCACCATATCATTAGTTTGTGGCCATCTTTAAATAATGAGCAAAGAGAACATCCGTTTGTAGAAGGAATCAATTTCTAACCAAATTCGTAATTGTTCTTGACATTTTCTTGAGACAAGTTTCAAGGTTGGTGGTTAAGATTAAACCACCATTTAGTAAAAGTCTTTGGATTTTCTTACCCATTTAGTTTGTTTTCTTATTTAAACCACTACATTGAAGGAGCACTTTAGCCATTAGTTATTTATCCAATTCAAGATTGTAGCACTCTTCATGGATGCATATACACCCATTTGAATTAAGAGGGGAATTTTGGAAACATAATCCTGAGGGATTAAGGTAAATTTGTATTATCCACTTGACTGGAAGACAAAAAGTCACAAATGGCTTTAAATAGTCATCAAAGTTCAAGAAAATTCTTAAAGGATGAATTGGAATCCATTTTTGTGTCACTCAAAATTAAATAAATTATTAAAATATATGTTTCTCTTAACTTTACTTTTATAATTAAACTGATAATATTACAAATATT
>APFE031429296.1:0-43209 GCA_000404065.3 Pinus taeda | reverse complement strand
CTGGCAGAATGGTGGTATAACACCAACTATCATGCCACCACCAAAATGACCCCCTATGAAGCAGTATATGGTCAATTCCCGCCTTCACCTACTTCATATCTCAAGGGATGCTCAAAAGTCCAAGTAGTGGATCAACTCCTACAACACCGCTCAACTATGCTCGCCCATCTTAGAGAGAATCTTCATCAAGCTCATAACCGCATGAAGCAACAGGTAGACCAGCATCGCTCAGAGCGCCACTTTCAAGAAGGGGATCAGGTCTATTTACGGCTCCAACCATATAAGCAAACATCACTTAAAGACAAGGGATGTCAGAAACTCTCTCCCAAATTCTATGGACCCTATCAAGTACTTCAACGCATTGGAGAAGTGGCCTACAAGTTGGCCTTGCCACCTACTGCAAAAATCCATCCATTTTTTCTTGTCTCATGCCTCAAGAAAGTGATTGGGAACAATTGCAGAATTCAGACTAGTCTCCCGGAATTGGACGAAGAAGGATCCATTTGGCTTCAACTGGAACAGGTCCTCGACACACGAGTCAAGCAACTGTGCGGCCGCATGATTAAGGAAGTCCTCGTCAAATGGCAAGACACCTCTCCAGAAGATGCAACTTGGGAGCCAACCACTATTCTGCAGCAGTTTCCGCAACTTCAGCCTTGAGGACAAGGCTAGTCTTAAGGGGGTGGGCATGTTAGGGTCCCACCCTAACCCCCTTATCTATGTAAGGGGACCACGTCATAGTCAAGAGTCAATAAAGCCCATATTAGTAATTGTAAGTGGTTAATCCACAATTAATAACGGAACCACAGTTAGTTGCAAATGGGCCATAGTATTAGATAGATGGTATTAATAATACATGGTATTGGCCCGTGGTATTGCACGTAGGAGTCATATATAAAGGACAGAAACTCCCTACGAGGAGCATCGTGTCTCATTTTGTAATCGAGCTCTGCTCTATTGGAGGTTTCCCCCTCGAAGAGGAAAGTGAACATTACTCTCTGAATAATAAATTCATTGTTATTATGTGTTCTGGGTATCTTTTCTTCGCATATTTTGTATTCTGGGTCTCTTTTCTTCGCATATTCTGTATTTGGGTATCATTTGCAGGTTAAGAGCATAACACGTGGGTACGAATCTCATCGAGTAATCATATGGGTGCTGGAATTGTTCATTGGGATTGAAAGGTCGACTGTATATAAAAGAAGAAGGCGAAGGAGCATAGGTGTAAGACCTAAAATCTCTACCATCTCCATCATAATTCCTGAACTTAGGCTTTTAAAATTCGTAGTCGGAAGGACAATGCTATTAAGGACCGCCCCCATACTGAAAGCCACAATCGTGCAGATGACCATAATAATTCCCTGGTGATTCTCTATAACGATAATAAGGCTCTGTCCACGGCCTCCTCGCTCCACTTTAGATTCTTTTTTCTTATTTTTTTTTATTAAAGAAGGGGTTAGATGCTCCTGCATCACATGACATATACCATTTAAATTTTATTAATAACAAAAATAATTCAATATATATTTTTAAGAGAAAAAATCAGCTTCATCATGATATAAAATCAGGTGGGGAAGATAACAACCATTCCACCAACTACTGCAAAATAACCAAAATTGCCTATATATATATATATAGATATTATATATATAATTAAAATATTTTTGTTTATATATACATCTATATATATCTATAGATAGTGTAAAATATGTTTTCTGCTCCAAAATATCAGGTGGGAAGTATTAGCATTTTAATGAGAAGAATGTGAAACATAAATAAAATATTTCAATGTCAACTATGTAAATATTATATATCGAGTGAAAATAAAAAATAATTTTATTAGTTCAAATATTTTATTAGTTTCTTTCTCAAAACCAATGATTTGAAACCAATGGTGAAAATCTTTCCTCATGTTTTGCACTCAAAAAGAGGTTTACATCTTGAGACATTTGATCCCTCTGGATGCTTAGGATGGATCTAGCTGGTTTATATATATATGTGGTGCAAATATTTCCTTATATTTTTTACTCGAAAAGGACCTTGCATCTTGAGGCATTTGATTCCTCTCAACACTTAGGATCGATCTAGCTCATTTACATCATGGTCATATCCAAGAATAACACCCAAACATGGCATGGATGAAAATGTGACTTAACATATAGGAGTGTTTTAACAATGCGTCAGACCGAAGTGGACATTTCTATATAATGAGACGATAGTGTAGAACTTGAGGAAAGGCTTGCTCCTCAAGGGATTTGATCCCTCTTGAGGAAAAGTTTACATCTAGAGGGATTTGATCCTTCTTAACCCATGATAGATCCTAATTAAGATGGATCTAAGCTAGTATAAAATAATTATAATATATAATTTTCTATTAATTTAAAAAAAACGAATATTTTTAGTACAATATTAAAGTTAACTAAATATCCTTAAATAAAAAATCGTAGGTTATAATAAATAAAAAATAAAAATATATATTTTAGTTAAATTTAATTAAATCATAAGAAAATTCAACAATTTGTTATGTGATTCTAATTATTTTTGATATTACAACTTAATATGAAAAAATTGTAACTTTTGTTTTTGTTTATTTTAAATATTTAAATTAAATATCTATATGTTAATTAATGTATTTCATATCAAAATGAATTTTATATATATATGGGGTTTAGAGCAAGAGTTGAATTTTTAATATAATTATTAGTTATTATTAAATTTAAAGAGAAAGTAATTCTCAGTTTATGGTATATATGAAATAAATGAATGTTCTCATGAGTGTGTGTGGGTGCTAGCATGGGTGGGAATAATCCGTTAATTGAAATGAGTGCTAAGATATTAAGGTTTGTTGGCCAGCAAATGGCATTTGGCATGCAATATAGTACATTTGTACCTAGTGGGGAAGTTGGTTATTCCTTGGGAGGCTACTGAAATGGCTTCCTTAGTCACGTGGTAGTTCGAGGAAGGACAATCCGTCTTAAATTATGTTTGCATTAACATCTTTATGAGAATCATGGAATCTGATTGGTAACTAATTAAGTATTAACACATGAGAATGAGGTGGGGAAGAAAGTTATATCTAGGTTGGTAAAAGATCTTTCTAGTATTTATAACATCATAAACAATTACTCATGAGCTCTCAAGGTTTTCGTTAGAGTTTCCATTTAGGAAAGGTACTAGTTTAAAGAGGGTAAGGCTAGTGTGCTATTGTCGTGTGCAAGTTTAGTTGTGATTGGAAATTAACTGTAAATTTTGTTTTGCTACGTACTTAGTTAAGGAATTTAGGTTAAATATCATTCGAATTGTGTTTTGCTAGTGAATCTATTGTATTTGGAGTTTTATATGTGTTTTGAGATAGTAGTTTTCTATATATTTCTCTCTTCTTTTGGGTTGTTAATTATGTTTGGCATTTTTTTACATTTTTTTTAAGTTTATTTTGAAATTTATTTTTTTTCCCTATAATAATAGAGATACAAAATACAAGATAATTTGTTAATTTTTATGATTTTTTTTAATGTTAAGTAATAGGAGATGTAATGCTCGATGCTATCAACATTTTCAACCATTCAATTTATCTGTTGTAAGCTAGTGTGTTTGTGTTGTGTGTATATAATATAATATATATTTATCTATATATATATATATATTAAAAGACTTATAAACAGTGGAGATTGAAGTTAGTGACTGATAACAAAAATTTTCTTACACATCTCATTCAGTGTCAATCCAAAATCATAAATGATAAAAAATAAAATAAAATAAAATAATCACAAAAATATTGACTCAAAAATATTCAATAAATAAATTATGATATATTGTTTTGATCTTTCTCTATTGGATCCTCAAGAGGAATAAATGCCTAGAACAAACCATTATGCAGAGATCTTGTCACATAACATTACATTTAAACTTAATAAATTAAAACTTTAGCAAACTAAAAATAGTAATATAAAAATAAATAAATGTCATTAATAAGTTACTTCAATTTTAATCTTAATTGTAAATTAACCTTTTACAGAGATAAAGTAATTGAAAGTAAAAAAACAGTTAATATGTAATTTCTTCAATTACATAATATGGGGTTCGCAAATAACATGTAAATTGATATTACATGATGTATAATTTATTTTATGTTCAATTGATATCTAATATTTAAAATAAAAATATATTAGCAACCAAAAATATTTTAGTGTTACACCTAAATTTAACACTAAATAAAACATTTCATGTTGGTTTAAATAACATAATTTATTTAACATAAAATAAAATAAATAAATAAAAAAATCCATATTTTAATTTTTATTATGAGATACACATTTAATGTATTCTATTCTTAATTGGAGTTGGTTATAAATTTAAATTTCAAACAATTTAATTGTGGTCTATATAATATTATTAAATTATCTCTATCTTTAATACAAAATAATAACACCCAAAACATCTTTTATTATTCTTAAATAAACATTTCATATTTATATTAATCATAATTTTATAAATGGAAAAATAATGTAATTAAAATACAAAGAATTCTTATATTTTTATTTCTATTCTGGGGTACATGTGTATTTACCCATTCTTAAAATGGAACTTGTTTTAACATTTCTTCTAACAATATAATATGGAATATAAATCAAATATGATATCTAATATTAAAACAAAATATATAACAACGAAAAATATTTTAGTGTTCGCCTAATTAAACCATTCAAATTTATTTAAATAACATAATTTTATATATAAGTAAAATTAAAAATTTCTTACTTTTTATTTTCTATTGTGAGGTGCATGTGTAATTTATTCCATTCTTAATATAGAGTTGGTTTGTAACATTTAAACTTTAAAAAGTTAATGTGAAATATAGATCAAATATTTCAATACATATATCGAGTAAAATATTTTAACATGAAATATAGAAGGAGTAGGCGTGTTCTTATTCTATTAATAAGTTCATTTTAATTATGGGCATTGACATATAACATTTAAAAAAATATCAATAACAAAAATAGTTAAACATATTTTTCAAGGAAAAAAATCAGCTTCATCTTGTAGCCAATCAATGGATGTAAAAATAAGGTGGTAAGATAATAACAAGCATTCCACTAACCACTTAAGATAATCAAAATTTGAATTATATATATATATATATATTATATATATATATATATATATATATATTATATAAAACAAAATTAATTTTAAAAAAAAATGTGTATGTGTGTGTCTATATATATAAAGAGGGAGATAAGAATATCATATGGATATGTGTTTTTTGCTCCAAAATATCAAGAGACTACATATCAAGTGGAATGTACTAGAATTTTAATGTGAAGAATGTAAAACTAAATAAAATATTTGAGTGTCAACTATGTTAATATTATATAACAAGTGAAAAAAAAAATTATAGTTCAAATTTTTTATTAGTTTTTTTTGTTGACAATCAATGATTTTAAACCAATGGTGCAAACTTCTCTTCAAATTTTCCATTTTAAAAAAGGTATGCATCTTGAGACATTTGATCTCTCTAGACTCTTAGGATAGATATAACTAATATATATATATATAATATATATATTAATATATATATATATATATATATATATTATATATATATATATATATACACACACAACAATATATTCTCTATTATTAATGAAAGAGGAAATTACACACATATTTATACAATCAATAGTCTCAAGATAGGAATTCTATCTTGGATGTACACTAGTGTGGTTGAAAGATTCTCTCAACCGCGGGCTAAACTAGGAGAAACTAAATTCCTATTATGTAGTAACAAACTCCTCAAATGGAGAATTACAACCATAGACAAGTAGGAATTAATTATTTCTAACTCCCCCCCTTAATGATAGTCAAATCCAACACCATCAGGCGAATTGAATGTACGGAACTTCCAAAAAAAGAAGAGAGATCAGTGCCTTTCTAAGCCAAATATTCATGTCCAAATAACAATCGCAAATAGTTGCGCTGATTGCGCCTTTCGACGCAACTATCAGATAAAAAAGTGCACCAACCCTCTTATGCTCAAACACACCAATATCTGAGACTGTGAGCTAGGTGTTACTGCAGTCCACCTGCTTCTACGAGCACAAAGTTTCCGTGTACACGTTAGCCACTCAGGCAATATGCCACCACCGGGCAAGTCCGATCTACCACCACTGGGCAAATCCGCCAACTTCAATATGCCACCACCGGGTAAGTCTGATTTACCACTACCGGGCAAATGCGCCAACTCCAATATGCCACCACCGGGCAAGTCCGATTTACCACCACCGGGAAAATCTGGAAGTTAAATGTGCCACCTCCGGGCAAATCCTGTAGCCACTAAGACTCTATATGTGATTTGTGGCTCACCATCACTTTACAGTGACAAAAGATGGTTTCAGGCTGACCATAAACCCTTACAAAGTGGTTTTAAGATCACCACGAACTTTCAAATGCATTTACAAGGCTTACATTCCATACTTCAACATTTGGAATTTCTGGGTACATACAATGACTATTACAACATGCTAGGGAGTCTATTCCACAAACCACACTACCTCAAACAATCATCTACTTTGTTGTCCACCATAAACATTGTCGCTGCTCCTTTACCTCATATGTGAGAGGTCCACTGATAAAGAAACCAGAACATAGGCACTCACAGCCCCACGAAGAGAACACAATTTTCCCTTCAAGAACAGTTTTCAAACATACTGCCTCATGCTTGCTAACAATTTGCAACATTATCTCGATCATCCTCCAATCTTTGACGTAACTATCATGTCTTCTCATATCTGGTAATAAATCATTCCTGCAAATAGATTTGTCTATTGTTGGAATGGCAAATTCCAACATAGATTTACACTGGTGACACTAGTTTGCCAGGCTAAATGTCACAAAAATCTAATTCTTTTAACCAGATTTACATAAATGCATCTACATGTTAAGTTGATCAGTTTTCAACATGACACAGAATAACTTATGAAGACAATTTATTTCATCAAAGGAGATATGTTGAAACTTTTAGTTTCATCTTTACCCAATGTAGAAAAATAATCACATCAAGGCACAAACCTCCATACACAGACTCCATCAGTCCACACCATTGGAAATCCAATCCTCTTTCGCTTGCAACTCCACAAAAAATTCACAAGCAATTATGGATTTGTTTTTAATATGCCCAAGCATAAACTATTTAATTCAATCACTTTATACTTAGCTAGAACTCTTGCAGAAACTTGCTTTGAACCAACCCGTCGCCCTGCATAACTTGTAGCTACACCACAGAAAACGATGCATGTCATGGTTTCCAAAAAAAATACTGGAGATCCGCAATCGAAATACTACTTCCCATCACAGCCTGCCATCGCCACATGCAACATGTTTCCATGTTTCTTCTCTTATCCATGCCATCGTAAATCAACATGACTCATTCTCTGTAGCCTTTTCCCTGGCGATACAGGTCGCAACGGGATGATTGGACATCATATGCTGCAAGTTCATGACCACAATAATCTGCTAAAATTGCCAGCTCAATGGCACCACCCCATTTTTCAGAATCCAGTATACTCTTCATTTGGCTTTCCCAAGAATGCCTCTTTATAATGAACAGTATCACTTCCAACTGCTGTGGCAATTACCTGTCTCAATTCTGAAGATTTGTTCTTGTCGTTTTCCATTACATAACCGACTTCATTGATGAGACAGTTGTTGTCGACTGGAATGACACTTTTCACAACCACTCCTTCATCCATTTTGTAAAAAAAATAAACCTGAAAGCACAGGAGCCAAAAAAAAAATTCGGAATTGTAATTCACAAACAGTATTGAGCATGGGCGCTTACATCTCTTGCGCTTCCACTTCCAACTCTGTACATTTCATTGAATCCTCTACCTCCTGGAATGCTGCGGGAATATTATAGTGGAGCATCCAGGTTCAAACCGGAACCTCGTCTCAAGGCAAGAGAGCCATAGATTTCTTCAAATGATAAATCGACTACGGCCTTGCTGCCGCGTGATCTCTATTGCGACCACCTACAACCTCAACCAACAGCTCTTCAGGCTCAGCCACCCTAACTACGAGCTTGTGCACAGATCAGCTCACCATGTTCTCGTTTGCACGCAGCAGGACCACAGTCTTACAGCCCTCTGCACTGCACTATACATAACACCCAGCCAGGACACCGGCAATGCCAAAGCGAGGGAGCTCATCTGTGGAGATATCAATTAAATCACAGCAAAAAATAAATGAACTCCACAGTCCTCCAACCATTCGATTCATCACCCAAAATCAATGATGATGAGTCCACACTTCGCAAAAAAAATCCGCCATTATGCACTCGTTATTTCTCCACATCTTATGCATTTTACAAGTTTTCTTTTCAATCCCAACAGAAGCCAAACAATGTGGTATATCTCACCAGTTCTCTGCAACAGGCTCAACAAACAACGACTACATTAACAAGCAGCGAGTCGATCTAGCTCATATGCGTAGTGGGGGAATTTAACTGAAGGATTCATACGAGGTTGCAACATCTCTGTTTTCCAAATCGGTTGAATTGAAGGTCACGCCGCCCCCTTGGCTATTTCGGCGAGAGCATTCATGAACTAAACGAAGCCACCAGCATTACTCACCGTGTGATTGACACGCATGGCAAATATGCAACCTCCGCCTCTCAGGCGCGTCCCCTGAATATGAATGACATGTATGCAATCCTCTGGAATTCTACAGCACCAAAACCAAAGTCTCGCTAGACGCACCAATAATCACGTAGATCTGATCAGATCCGATCAGATTTAGGCTTAGCCTTCCGTCTCCTTCAACCACGAGAGAAAAAAAATCCGATAAGATCCGATCAGATTTAGGTCCAGCTCCACGCAGTTAACGCAACTGCATCTTTCTAGAAGACATCGGTTTGGAAATCAATGCCACATCCTCACCGACCGTAGATTCGATCTTTAAGCCTTCTCCTTGAGAAGAACTTGAAACGGGTGCCAGCAAACCCTCAGATTCTGCCTCTTGTTCCATTTAACAAAGGCAAATGAGATTACACACAAATTTACCAAAAGCCTCAGAGAGACGAGACTATTAAAAGCATCCATTATTCATCCTGATAGGGTTCGAATACTATAACTGAAAATTTCAGCATTACTTCAAAGGGAATTCATATAATTCTTGCAGTTACCCATCTTCCATGGCTACTGGAGCCAGGGCTGCGCCGTCCTCTCAATGTTCTAGCTGCGCAGACAAACCCATCATATTTCAGGCAAATATTTGCACATACCTTGTGATATCAGCGTCATAACAAACCACCTCAGATCAATCTGAAGAGAACAAGCCATGACGAGTCCTGCACAAATTTCTGACTTCATGAGCAGATCCACGAACTAGAATTGCTTTCTGATGGACAAAAAAAAAAAAAAATTAATACAGCTATACACACTCAGTAATTTATTTCTCTATGCCCAGGAAGGGCCAGAGGCCCTTGTGGGCTCTGAAGCTCTGATACCAAGATAAAATTACACACAACAATATATTCTCTATTATTAATGAAAGAGGAAATTACACACATATTTATACAATCAATAGTCTCAAGATAGGAATTCTATCTTGGAAGTACACTAGTGTGGTTGACAGATTCTCTCAACCACACATTAAACTAGGAGAAACTAAATTCCTATTATGTAGGAACAAAGTCCTCAAATGGAGAATTACAACCATAGACAAGTAGGAATTAATTATTTCTAACTAATAACTATTGTGAGGTACATGTGTAATTTATTCCATTCTTAATATAGAGTTGGTTTGTAACATTTAAACTTTAAAAAGTTAATGTGAAATATAGATCAAATATTTCAATACATATATTAGTAAAATATTTTAACATGAAATATAGAGGGTGTAGGATTGTTCTTATTCCATTAATAAGTTCATTTTAATTATGGGCATTGACATATAACATTTTAAAAAATATTAATAACAAAAATAGTTAAACATATTTTTCAGGAAAAAAATCAGCTCCATCTTGTAGCCATCATGGATGTAAAATAAGGTGGGTAAGATAACAAGCATTCCACTAACCACTTAAGATAATCAAAATTGACATTGACATTGGTGAGACCGCATCATGGTAATATCCAAGAATAACACTTGAGAATGACCTCGGAATGAACTAGTAACTTAACATCTAAGAGTGCTTTAAAAACACATTCAATCACTATTGAAAACCCATGGACATTTCTATATAATGATATAAAACAAGTTATAATATAAAATTTAAAGATTTTTTTTAATTAATATTATTGTTTATTAATATTCATTAAATAAAAGATCATTGTTTAATTAAATAAACATAAGAATAAATATATATATTTGGCTATTTTTAATTAAATGTATTAGAAAATATAATAATTTCAATAATTTCCATTTAATATGCTTTTTATATTTTTTGAATATTAAACTTAATATGAAAAAAACGTTTGTTTTTTTTTTATTTTAAATATTTCACTTGAAAATTTTAAGTGAAATATTTGAATAATTTTGTTTAACTAATATATTTCAATATTAAATGTATTTTTTTTTTTTATATATAGAAATTTAAACAAGACATGAAATTGTTTAATATAACTACAGATTATTACTATTTTTCTCATAAATATGAAACACAAATTCTAGATTGGCCAGAATTTCGTTCCCTCTAAATAAATAAATATATATATATATATATGTATGTATGAAATAAATGTACTTCCCGTGGTGGGCACTAGCATGAGTGGGCATTCTCCATTAATTGAAATCAGTGCTAAGATATTAAGGTTTGTTGGCCAGCAAATGGCATTGGGCATGCTCTTGTCAACTGGGGAAGTTGGTTATTACTTGGGAGGTTGATGAGGTGGCTTCCTTAGTCACGTTGAATTTCGAGGAAGGATAATCCGTTCTAAATTTTATTTGCAGAAACATCTTTATGAGAATCATGGAATCTGTTTGGTAACTTATGAGAATCATGGAATCTGTTTGGTAACTAATAAGTATTAGCATGAGTGGGCATTCTCCATTAATTGAAATCAGTGCTAAGATATTAAGGTTTGTTGGCCAGCAAATGGCATTGGGCATGCTCTTGTCAACTGGGGAAGTTGGTTGTTACTTGGGAGGTTACTGAAGTGGCTTCCTTAGTCACGTTGAATTTCGAGGAAGGATAATCCGTTCTAAATTTTATTTGCAGAAACATCTTTATGAGAATCATGGAATCTGTTTGGTAACTTATGAGAATCATGGAATCTGTTTGGTAACTAATAAGTATTAACACAGGAGAATACTTAATTATATGAGAATGAGGTGGTGGGAGAAGGTTATATCTAAGCTGATAAAAGATCTTCCTGGTATTTATAATATCATAAACAATCCCTCGTGACCTCTCACGGGGTTTTCTAGAGTTTCTATTTATGGATGGCACTAGTTTAAAGAGAGGCAAGGCCAGTGTCAGTTTCATGATGGAGTTATTGTTGTATGTAAGATTAGTTGTGGTCAAGAGTGGGAAATTAATTAGTATAAGGTGTGTTAATTTTATTTGACTACGTATTTGGTTAAGGAAATTTAGGTTCAATACCATCTTTATTTTTATTATGAATTGAATTTTGTATATGTTTTTGGATAATAGTTTTTATACCGTTTCTCCTCTTTCTTGGGTTGCATAATTGGGTGGCCTCTTTTTACACTCCCCTTTGAGCCTATTTCCTAAAAGTACTTTCCTTTTCCTCGTCATTTTTTCTCCTTCTAGTTTGCTAAAGCTTGGGTTTCCTCTCACTCTCCCCTTCTTTTTCTGTTGACTTATCACTTTTACGACTAAAGCTCTTGATACACCTCTATTTTTTCCTTATCTCTCCTCTGATCCTCCTCCCTAACTACAAATACTCTCTTTTTCTCTTATCCCCTTTGGGTTTAATTTTTTTGTGCATCTCGTGACATGGCTAAAATGCTTCTTTCCTCTTGTCAACAAAGTAGTAAGAATAGTCTTCTTGCCCTGCTACAACCACTAATACATATTTCCTACAGGCACTAATACATATCCCTTTCTATCTACCAAACTTGTGCTCAAGTTGCGGCTCATTCTGTTGTGGCTAGGGATATCATTCCAGAGAGTAATTTTTAAAGTTGAAGACTATGTTGGACAAACTAGAAGATTCATTCCTCATAGGAAAGTCAATGGGATAGCAAAGACTAGATACTTAACTTGACAAACTCTTCTAGGGCATGTTTCTCCTCCTACCTGCAAACTATCAACCTATATTGTTACATCAAAACTCTCCAAGGAAAGGTGTGCACAAATAGTGTAGAAAGTCAACAAGAAATGATAAAGTGGACAAGCTTAACATGAAAGTCTCAATTACTGCCATAAGCTTGTTTCTCCTCCTGCATGCAAACTATCAACCTATGAAAACTCTCATCGGAAAGGTGCTTCTCGATAGACTAGACTCTCAAGAGAAAATGATAATTTGCATAATTGAACTAATAGACAAAGTGAATAGGGTTAAGAAAAAAGTCTCAATTCCTGCCATGAAATAAGCGAACTTTAACTTTTCTCCTTCCATGATGACAATGAACCAGTGCCACATCCACTAAATCCTATCGGAGGTCCGAATGGACTCTGCAACTTATTAGTGATCAAGTGAGTCAGAGGTTTCAATAAAAGTTTTTATAACGACACTGCCATTGTCATATATGTTATCTTGTCGTTTAATTTATTTTCTGATTTTTTTTTTCAATTTGAAAGACATTTTATTTTTCTGATTCTTTTTTCAATCTGAAAGATATTATGACAGCCTATAATTATAAAATTTTGAACTTAAAATAGATGTGTTGTTTCCAAATGAAAATCTGAATTCACTATAAATCCAATTTATTTATTTTTTCAGAATTTTACACCTCACAAAAGGTTTGAACCTCTTTGTTTTACGAATCTAAAGTCAAAATCAGTCATAAAATAGTTAGCAAAAGTAAAACCCACTTTACTCGCTATTATTTGAAAAAAAAATCTGTACTCTAATGATGATTTACCGAGTCACACACAGGACGGTAAGAAAATGAAAACGTTCCGAGAAAAGACGTTCATTTTCAATTATATTTGTAAACTGGACTGAAGAGGGATCAAACTGTTCCTCTTCATGATCTTAACATGTTATAACCTCTCAAATATTGCGTATAAACGAATTCATTGAGTGTGAGACAAGTTCATCACAGCATCGGTTAGCCTAACAAGACAAAATCTGCAGGTTACGATTTCCGAGCAGCCATACAAGTTTGCAACATGATGACATGTAACTATATTACTTTCAATCATGTCTAGCATAAGTACTCTTTCGCTGTATTCTGTCGTTCCTCTTCTCTAGAAACCTCAGAAGAGAAAACTCTCGTTTGACTCGAAGGGGCACTGCAACACCCATTGCAATTGGACATTAGGTGACTTCTATTTATTTTTAAGAACCAGGTATTTGTCAACAAATTAGATTAGCAATCATAGCTAGTCAGTCACAAGTCTACTCACCAGGTATTACTGTCTGAGCAGATTGGATGTGGTTAGGAACGGCTACAGGTGATGCGGAGGGACTGACCTGGGTCACGTCCATGTCACGGTGAGCGAAATTGATGGGCATTGAAGGTGTAGACGAAGAGGATGAGGGAGTCCCACTGTTAGAGGATCCACTAATTCTGCTCGCCACCTTCATTATCTCATTTGCCTGCTCCCAACAACACTAGAATATCTCATCTATGATCTTGGCTAAAAATAGGTAAATTATAAGTTATTTCAAAACGTAATATTTAGATATATCTGTAAATATTAAACGCCATACACTAAATTAATATATTATTTTTATACACTAAGTTAATATATGATTTTTATATTCATGGCATATACTTTATTCTCGTTCATTATTGTTTACACATCTAGTTTATTATATATTACAATATTTTGATTCAACGATGATGACAGACAACCAGAACGCACTGCATTTACCTGAATTCATGGGATATTACTTTATTCTCATTCTAATAATGGAATTCATTGGATATTACTTTATTCTCATTCTAATAATGATGATGACAGAAAACAACTAACATGTAAATCTGGTTCATTCACTGTTATTGTTAGTTTATTTTTATCGAAAAAAACAAAGAGAGATTTTCATATTTATTTTTATCGAAAACAAAGTGAGATTTTCATATTTATTTATTTTCATATTCTTCTATCAATATGGTAGGGTAACAATGGCATGGCTTACGGTATGTGGGGAGACATTGTAAACTTCCACTTTCCTTGCGTAGAAAATTGTTAAAGGGGCGCAAGGCAGCTACTCGACACCCGGTGTCATGCCCCCAATCCTACGGTAGTCTTCCAACTGCACTAGAGTAGGTGCGGCACTACCAACTGTTTTCTTCTCACCAATACTTACGATTGTAGACTATGCCTTAGCATTCCATACTTAGTTTTATTTTCGTTACCAAGTATTATTAATGTGTCTTTATACCAATGAACAACCATACACATTCATTATCAACAACATTATACAAGAGAAATGCACAACAGTGTAAAGGGAGGGGCAACTCCCTGCAATATGAGTCTTCCTAATATCAATATATTATACAATCTTCACTTTTACAAAGTATAGGCTAAGTCCTTGGGAAACCCCAAATTTATACTTAGCCAAATTTACAACTTTGGCAAACTCGGTTGCCCAGCTCGTCGGCACCTGTGCATGGTCATCGCACGATTCGCCAACCCTTCGTTCACCTCGTCGCATGATCGTGTTGTTTGCCCAACTCGGGCGCGCCTCCCAGTCGCCACAGACGGGCGCCTCTGCACGAGACACACCTCCGTTCACAATCTCAACACTTCACCAAGTCACCGTTGTCACGCCCCCAAGCCTACGTTGGTCTTTCAACCGTGCCGGCGAGGTGCGGCACCACCAATCACTTTCTTTTTAACAATACTCGTGCACATGGACTACACCTAATTCATTTTCTCCTACTTAGTTTGTGATTCTCAACCAAATATTATTATGTTATCCTTTATACCAATGAACACCCATACACATTCATTATCCACAACATTATATAAGAGAAATGCAATAGTATAAAGGGAGGGGCAACTCCCTGCAATATGAGTCTGCCCAACAATATATTATACAATCTTTCGTTTTTACAATGCACAAGTTAAATCTTGGGAAATCCCAAATTTACACTTAGCCAAATATACAACATCGGCAAACTCGGTTGGGCACCTCGCCGACACGGTTGGAAGACCACTGTAGGCTTGGGGGCGTGACAACCGTGCACACTTGCACGACGGGCGGGCGTTCACTCGCGTCACCCAGGAACCCGTGCCAAGTCGTCGCACAAACCGGGCGCTCCTCCATTTTCACCATCAGAAACCTTCGCATAAACCAGGGGCCACAACCATGCACGCCTCATCGCTGTCGCTGTTGGTGGCTTCTCTTAAATCCAAGGAATGAATCGATATAATCGTTCCTTACTAAGCAAGCCTCAGTTCTCAGCGGTAGTTTATTTGTTATATATCTTTTATGTTTAGGTTATATTTCCCTAACTTTTAAAGAGAATTGTGGGAATCACGGATAAAATTGTGAATTTTCTAGTTTATATACATAAAGTTAACAATATATCTCGACAAAAATCAAAATTTCACTAGTAATTATTTCGCCCAATACTCTAATACCTAGACAAAGCCCGCAGAGCTCTCAATTAGTGGGAATCTGTATGTAACAGGTCTAAAAGCAATCGGAGGAACAAGAAAATGAGAAACAGCGATTCACTTATTATTGCGTTCTGATTGTGTATAGTACGCTATGTGTTTGGCTTGTGTTAAATCTCGTAAAAGCGAAGCCGGAATAATGGACCTGAAATGAACAGTTCTAAATTTTTTATGTTTAGAAAAATGTTAAAAGAACGGAAAAAAAAAAACATTCTCCTCAATGTTCTGAATGAATGTCAGATGCTTTCGTTGGATTGCCTGTTCTCATTGTACTAGGGAAAAAAAAAATCAACGCTTTTATTAATTGAACCCGTGGAGAAGCTTGCTTGTATTGATTAAGCCCGTGCAGACCAACTGTCGCTACATGTTCTCTCCGCGCGCTTTGCCATGGTGGAAAGTAAAACCATAGTCAGATTCGTCTGAGACCAACAATTACATCCCACGAGAGGCGGGTAATAACGTTTTATTTTTTTGCTGTGCTTTTTGTGGGATGTTTGTTTTATTTTCGAAGTTTGAAGAGATAGATTTGTGCTAAAAGCATTTGGGACTCAATTCACATGAGTGAACACTATATATTCTGAAAATCCTTAAGTAAAATAATGCTATATCACTTTTCGCATAACCATAAAAAATAAATCATATTTTTTAAATTAGCATAATTACATCGTTGTAAATTATAAAATTCAAAATCCAAAAAAATAGAATATATCAACATTTTTCATTTAAAATATAAGAGGAAGATTTAAATGAAAAAAAAAAAAAAATAATCTATCCATTTTAAAAAGAATCTATCCACATATAGATATATATATATATATATATAAATTATTTTTATGGACATATAAATAAAAAGGGTTGGATCATATCTATATAATGAGTCATTGTTTTTTTTAAATTTAAGCTTGTATTATTTTGTCAAAGAAAACATACAAAAATTAAATCAAGTAAAATGAGAGAATTTTTGTTCAAAAAAATACGAAGTTTTCACATATTTTGTCTTTGAGTGTTCCATGGCAATGAGAGGCAAAAATTGATAGTTGCAAGTGTCCCCAGCAAACAATGACCCTTTCCTTTTAGCAGGAGAACTTACATCTTAAACAACTTGGTGTAAATGGCTTGCTGTTCCTTGGCTAACTGTTGTTTATTTGCTTGAGTTCAAGATAGTTGAATGGAAACAGGTTCCTTCTAGCATTGCATGACTCCATTATTTTCCCCATCGAAGTTTTCATGTGCCAGTATGATTCCATGGTGCATAGGTAGAGGTTTTGGTGACCTCTAGTATGTCAGATCTAGCAGCGAATCCATGTTTTCGAAGATGTTCTAGTCGAAAGATGCATCGTTGTCATGCATAGAATCTAATGTCACTTGGCTCAGACTATGTTGAATATCATCCAGAGTATCCTCATAGACAAAATTGGCAGCTTGTTGAACAAAACATCTAGCACATGAGCTTGTTTATCCACAACTAGTCAACTGATGGATGCACCTCATGTGTTGGCATCGAGGCATGATGATAGGAAACCAAAAGAATCCAATCACCAAGGGTGAGGACGAAAATAGGGGTTGGACGTAGCGAATAGCCCGAGAGACCCTGACATGCAAGTTCTAAGGGCACATCACTGCAATGAGACCACAAGATAGATGAGCTCCAACTTTCCGTAAATCTTGCCAAACTATGAGCTTTATGTCCTTATAGGCCCTTCCCCTCAAAGCACGTAGAGAGCCCACAAGTTTTGTAGAGAAAAAATACCCTGTGCGAGAATGGAAAAAGGCAACAAGTAGAGGAAAATACTAAATTGGACGAGAAGTCCAAGGGTGGAAGGCCTGAAATACACCAACCACAAAGAGTAAACCAACCACCACAATAACTGATGAGTGAACCAATGATAGAGTGAAACATATAACCATATTTTGGGAAATTAAAACCTTCTTCGTCTGGATATAGACACCATGGATGAGGTTTGGCTCCCGATCTATTTGGCCCATAATGCAATCCCATTCTCACTGTGTGACGACGGTGGAAGATGGATTGTGCCCCTCACATGTTTGACATGGATATCATCTTGATCAGGAGATAACAAGTCAATACATATAATATACATAATAAACAGTATTTAACTATAAAAATGATTGTACTTCATATATTTGATTATAATTATTGAACTTCTAATTTAAAATTTTATTAGAAAAACACAATTATATTAGATTTTAAAAAAATTATTCTTTTTTGAATGGGGTGGATAAAATAAGTAAAGAGGAAGGTGAGAGTGGTCACCCCGTCATCACCTCAAGCAATCAATTAAGGATGCATCATGGCCACCCTCCCTCATTGTGATTTGGAGTCACATATCTTATTTCTTTTCCATGATTCAATATGTTGTGAGATTAATGAAGGTTGGATATCTTGGAGAGAAGCTTCAATGAAGATTGGATATCTTACAGAGAAGCTTTTGGGTGTTTGATATTTGTGGGTATGATGGTTTTTAATTGTTATAATGGTCTGTTGGTTTTGGAAATTCTCATCTCCATTGACCCTCACTCCTTCAAATTTACTTTTCCTACCTCAATGAGTATCTCTTCTTATCATCCTTCTAGCCCTTTCTCCTTGTCTCAATGAGCTTATTTCATTTTCACTAAGTGAAGGAATAAACCCTCCTGTCCTAGCTACCCTTACTTAACCCTTTAGCTTTCTCTGAGTCTCTTAAATTTTTTTGCACTCCACACTTTTATTTCATGTGAAAGTTGACACACAACTAACAAGTAGCTCAACCCCTCTTGGCATCAACCAACAAATGGTATGAGTTAGTCTTACTCTGCTTTATATGTTATAACATTGTGGTTTTATGATATATTCTTAGTTATTACATGTTATCAAAGTTCAAAGTTTCTGCCAATGATTACATGGTTTAAGGATCTTCATTTACTCTTATGTTGATGCCAATTTTTTCTATTTTTATGTGGGTGGATTTTCAAGGGCCTCGTATTTATTCTATAAATTTGTCTCTCCCATCTCTAAGACCATTGCTAGCTGAGACACTTTGTCTTTATGGTATTAATTCGAGCCTTATTAGACTTCTCTAACGCTAGGCTACTATCCCATGTTGTAACTTTCATTCCTAGGAAACATCAGTTGTTAATGTTTTTGTCTTTCATTTTAACCCTTTTGCGGGTTCCTTGTCCTAATTTTCATCCTATGGGATTTGAACTAGAGGCTCCCCACTCCATTTCATCTTCCCTAATACCTATACATAGAGAATTATCTTCTCTTGGAGTTAGCAATAGAGTGACTTATAGGGGATATAGAGCTCAAGCTAGAGCCCAATGTTCAACCTATCTATATCACATGTAGACCCCTCTTAAGGTGCAAGAGGAAATCATGGAGGCAGAAGAAGTGATCATTAATGACAAGGAATGCCATTCAAATATCAATATTTTTTCTTACTATTTCAAATTAGATCCCTAATACAACACATAAAAGAGATCACCAGAATCAATACTTACCTACAATATATCTCTACTGAAAGATAAATTTGTTGCTTCGCAAAGTCTTACTCAAGAGGAATGAGAACACAGTTGAAATTCTTTTGCGTTTGCATGAAATCTAGAGGGAACATACGGAAATAGACAAAAAAGTTGAAATCCTTCTACAGTTGCATGAAATCGAGAGGGAACATGAGGAAATGGACAACTAACTAGTTTGCATTATATCCCACCTTTCTCATGGGAAATGCCTAACACGCTCAGACAACTCAGTAGATCCATTATTAATTTATGTGTCCACCTCTTGTTGATGGTTTCTACTAATGGTTTTAATTGGCTCCCATTTGTAATAGTTTATATAGAGAAGAAGACTTTATTTTTCATTCATGGAGATTGTGTGGGTTGTACAATATTTTTATGAATTCTTGTAGGCAAACAAACTCAAACAAATATTTAGACAATCCCATTCATATGGTCTTTGATATTCTAATGTACTCTTTTTGATATTTTGGAAAAAAAGCCATTTTTTTTATTGGTCTAGTTTCCCATATAGTAAACTATAGTATTAAAAGTTCATTTATGATGTAAATATGTTAATGATTTAAAAAAATACTAATCTTAAAAAAATAAGAAATAAAAAAAATAGAAAGAAATAACTTTTATAAAAAGTAAAATCCTTAAAAGAATATTATTAAAAAATTTATATTGCATATAATATTTAATATATAAGTTTATAGATAATTTTTTATAAATAATTTTTTTTGTTTATCTTATTTTTTAAATTAGAGAAGAATGTGTATTATAGTGAAAGCTTAATAACAAATACATAAATTTATAAAAACTTCTTTATTACTTTGTATACAGTTCTGTTGTGTTTACTAAATCCATTCGAACATTTAAAATGTTATCCTAATACACACCACCGCCCCAAATAAGAGTCTGTGTCATAATTTTAAGTTTGGAATGAAGAAAATAAAAATTTCCATTTAATTTTCAAAAAGACTTGACAAAGAGAAAATATCCCAAATGAATGATTTATGGCTAAAATGGTGAAAGGGAAAAAAGTTATTTAGAATTAGAATGTTACTTGCAAAACGTCAACAAGAAAGTAATTTAGAGTGTCGGCCATATATCTAGAAAATCCATACATCTAGAAAATCGTGAACTTGGAATATATAAAAGCAAAAAGCAAAATAAAATATTTAGGTGGTGTACTCTAAACACCTAGATATAGATGATAAAGATTATGGTGATTATTTTTAAAAATATTTATCTACAATATAGATCACAAAAGTTTTAATGTAACATCATGGAAATTATCATTACACAATAAATGATGATTTCAAGTGGCCATTTGAGAGAATACGACTTTCAAGTTTTTCTAATTAACACTTATAATAAGATATATATTAACAAAATTATATAATCATCATATGAGTTATATAAAATAAATTTAATATTGTGAAGAAATGGAAATAATTTTAATCTTCAAATACCAAAGCTTGTTTTGAATCCTTAGGCTGGAATATAATGCATTATCAATTAGTCTGGAAAGTACACTGACTACTGAGCAACCATAACTTGGAAGTTGTAACACTAATGTTATAGAAAATGTCGATTTTTTTAAAATTTCAATAATATTTATTATTCTTCATAATTAATAAGTACACTCGAAAACAACCGAATCATACACTATAATATGTATATCAAATATTACTTATGGTAACACAGCATGAAATATAATTTTTTTTCATCATTAAACACACTAACTAATAAAGTTATCAATTATATTCTTTAAAAACACCACTGCAAAACACCATAGAATTGTTGGCAATGCAAAACACCATAGAATTGTTGGCAATTAAAATGTGTAATGCATAATACAACATGTTAATGAATCTATCCCACAAACTCACACTAACTCACACAAATGTTCACTTTGATGTCCATTATACTAAAATGTATAATGCATAATACAACATGTTGATGAATCTATCCCACAAGCTCACACTAACTCACACAAATGTTCACTTTGATGTCCATTATACTTTAATATCTGATGTAGCTCAAACCACTATCCTGTAATCCCATCTTCAGTGCCATGTCTTCGTCATATCTCGTAGTAAATCATTTAATTTGTCTATTAGTAAAATGACAAGTCACAACATAGACACAAATGTGTGACGTTGTTGTTCAGACTAAATGTCACAGAAACAAAGCATAAAATTCTTTCAACCAGATTTAGATTTATGACATGACCCATTTTTAAACACTCAAATCAAATTTAAATTTAAAGCATTGAAGCCTTTCAATAGCTCCAATTTTGCGTAACCTATTAGGCTTGTATTGGATTATTTCACAATCTAATTTGCGCACTTTAACATCATGCTTGCTTTGACACTGCATGCACGTTTGAGGCACGCTCATTTTAGATAAGCTAGAAGCAAGTTGTTGACAAGGTTATGCATTTGAAATCTGCAAAACACGACTACATAGCCAGTCGTACCTTAGGCTGAATATTTTCAAACTTCCTACAGCGGCATGGACATCTCTAGCACTAGCAGAAGTTTCTACCGTCGAGTGATGACACGACCCAGAGAAGCCCCCGCTGAACCTGCTTTGCATGAAAAACAAAAGAGAGTCTCTAGGCCAACCACGACATCTCCATTGAATGAATTGATCTGATGCCAGTATGGTAAAACCACGTCCTTAACTAGACAAGTCTGTTGAGACTTTAATCTCCCGAAATCGGAAATAAGGAGCACGTTATTCTTGAAGTTGTTTATAACCTTGTATAGGGCACTGGGGTCTTGGCAGATGATCACGTGGTCCCGCCCACGGTACCTCCTCAAGTAGGGCTACCTCTCCGGCCATAACACCAGTTCCCCCTTCATTTCCTGGTAGATTACGGTTCCTCATTCCCCATTATCAGTCTTCCCGGGAGAGCGGGGCGGCGGGGTGGGTGACGGGGGGCGGCGGTTAACAACGAGGCTGAGCGAGGAGAAGAAATTCACATAGAAGAGATCAGCGTGGTTGAGTTCGAGGGTTCTAATAATGGCGGAATTTCTTATCTCTTCGAAGTATCTGGAAGGCCTCAGCAACGATCCCAACTATGCCGAGGATCTGGAGTTCCTCAGGATCTCTGTCCATTTCTCTCCTCTAATCTGGACACCGATTTTATCAATGCTCTCTGCTTTATCTACAAAAATATTCGTACGGAGGAATTAATATGGTCTGCTTACCTCTATACATATAGTCACTGGAATGAAATTTGAATACTATGTCACTCAAAAAAAAAAATCTGATGTGATCTGATCTCAAACAACGCTCCATCAATTCTCAATTCAATAAAATCGAAGAACAACCACAAAGATCATCTCTGCAACACTCCAATACCCACCGCTTGGCTCAGTTGTATCAGCACAACCCTGACAAGCCTCTGATTATGGCTCCAAACGCAGGATAGATTCGCTTTTTTTCTTTTCCAGGTGGCACGATCCATTGGGAAGCGTGGAAAGCAGTAGGCGATCTTTCTTCGGTACAGGTAATCGGTTTGAGATCCAAGGAGATGTGTCCTCACTCATATGCACCATGACTCCCTGTCTATCTTGATGTACTGATTCAATCGCGGTTACAGGACAAGCCCTCGACCTCGTTGTCACAAGAATTGCATGTGAGATTCTTGAAAGAAGATGATCCTGGGTGGAACGATCCACGTTTCTTCCATATTCAAGAAAATCTGCTGCATGCACATAATTTGCAAGAGGTACCAGGATTGATACCCCTCATCTTCCACCAGCCAATTACTCAGCGAGAACAAGGAGTTCTACATGCAGACGCCGGTGGGTGGTCGAAAATCTGGGCTCAGACACCAACTCTACTTGATTCCTCTCGAATCATCTTCAAACGAACTTTAATAATCTAATGCACAAACAAAAGCTAAAAGAACACAAATATACCCTTTTATTTCTCTCGGGCTGTAAAGGCTTAGTCCTCGACGATCTCTCATACCAATTTAAAAAACTAATCAGCTTAATTAATTAATTAAATAAGGTTATATATATTTATAGTATTGTTTTAAGATAGGGAAAGTGTTTTGGACACACAATTAATTGATTGAGAGAATATCTCAACCACATAGCAATTTAAGAATCTATTAGATCTAAACAACTCCTAGATAATAAGAACAAACTCCTCTGTATAGAAAGAATCACAATTGAGACAAATATGAATTATATTTTCAAGTAAAAGATAATCCGTTCTAAATTTTATTTGCATAAGCATCTTTGTGAGAATCATGGAATTTGTTTGGTAACTAATTAAGTATTAACACATGAGAATACTTAATTATATGAGAATGAGGTGGTGGAAGAAGGTCATATCTAGGGTGATAAAAGCTCTTCCTGGTATTTATAATATCATAAACAATCAATCATGATCGGTCAAGGGATTCTTTTAGAGTTTCCATTTATGGATGGCACTAATTTAAAGAGAGGAAAGGTCAGTGTCATCATGATGGAGCTATTGTTGTATGTAAGCTTAGTTGTGGTTGAGAACTGGAAATTAACTATTACAAGGTGCATCTTTGTTTTGCTATGTACTTGGCTAAGGAATCACATGTTGCGCATCATCTTTTTGCTAGCGAACTTGTTGTATTTGGTTTCTTGTATGTGTCTTTGGATAGTCATTTTCTATATTTTCCTCCCCTACTTTGGGTTGTTAATTATGGGTGGCCTCTTTTTACACTCCCCCTTTGAACATTTCTTGAAAGTTTTTTCCTTTTCCTCGGCTTTTCTCCATCTGGTTTGCTAAAGCTTGGGTTCTCTCTCACTCTCCCCTTTTTCCTGACCTATCACCTTTGCCACTAAAGATCTTGGTGCAATTGAATTTTTTCCCCTATCTCTCCTCTAATCCTCTTCTCTAACTACAAATACTCTCTATTAGTTATCCCCTTTTGTTTACTCTCTTTTTGTGCATTTTGTGACATCACTAGAATGCCTCTCTCCTCTTGTCAACATGGATGTAGGAATAGGCTTCTGATCCCTACAACAACCACTAATACATATCGATCTTCTATCCATCAAACTTGTGCTCACGTTGTGGCTCACTTTGTTGTGGCTAGGGATATCATCCATGAAGTGACTGAAAGAAAGATTTTTAAAGTTGAATACTAAGTAAGACAAGTTAGAAAATTTGAATTCCTCATAGGCAAGTCAAACAAGATACCAAAGACTAGATACCTAATGTAACAAACTTTTCAAGCGCATGTTTATCGTCCTACATGCAAACGATCATCCTATATTGTCATATCAAAACTCTCATGGGAAAGGTGTTGACAGATAGTGTAGAAAGTCAACAAGAAATCATAAAGTGGACAAGCTTAACAAGAAAGTCTGAATTATTGTCGTGAACTTGTTTCTTCTCCTACATGCAAACTATCAACCTCTATTAGCATATCAAAACTCTAATGGAAAAGGCACTTACAGATAAGATAAACTATCAAGAGAAAATGATAATTTACATGATTTTTTTTTGTAAGTTAAGGCAGTGCCTTTCTTTTTCTATTTATATAAACTCAAGTTGATCCATATATAGCAGTTTCGTGGCCTCAACTTGTCCATGTGGGAGACCAAGTTTGTTGGCCACCTAAAATTATTATAGGCCATCTAGTAACAAAAATTAATAAGTCTTTCAATCCACGCTAAGCAAACCTTGCAACAAAAGTCACTGATCATGTTCCAACCTAACATAAAACTATTGAAAAGAAAATGCTATCCTCAAAAAGAAGCAGACTATAAACTACATGAACTCTTCCTTTCGGTCTTCCTTGTCACAATCTACATTTGCAGGTGTTGCTGCCGAGTTCTCCAGTGCTAGAGATAGCCTTTTCATTTGTTGTTGGATTTCATCTAGCTTGTTGTCCTGCATAATCATGATGATTTGTAGGTTTTTCATATCTTTCTTGATATTTGGCATACCTTGGGCGATTTCTACCATTTCGCCCACCACCTGCTCCAGCACCCAATACACATGAAAAGCTTGCTTGTAGAGTGTCATCCTTCCTCTAGTGTGCCTTGGGTCAGGGATGATGTCCCCCCATTCCTCCATCTCGGGCTCAGAGTCCCCTTCCATGACATTGTCTTCCATTTCCTGTATGAGCTGACGAATGTCAATGTTTGTTCTTTCTTTGTATGCATGTGTAGCCTCTTGCACAACTGTCCTCATGGTTTTCATGCTACGCCTCTGATATACTAGTGTGGAGGTCATCGGGTCGTTTCTGCCTAGCTGGCTTTGACACCCTCTTCCTCCACGACCCCTTCCTCTGCCTAGGTGAGCCATATTTCCCTCTATAACCACCTGTTTACAATGATCAACATCAAAATTTAGTTTGTCAGAAATTACATTTATCCCCAATGCCTCCATATCCTTGTCACTGGGCTTGCCCTCCCCATTCCAGTTTCTCCCATTGGTCTGGATACTCCCTGGTCTCTCTTCCTTGGGCTAGAGATGGGCGGGCCCTCAGTTATCCTATCCCCCACCCGGATTGCGTGCTTAACTTCCTCAGGCTACCCCTTTGCCCTGCTCTTACAATACCTCGGTAAGCCATTATTCTAATCCTTGCGCTTCCTTACCATACAAACCTCTGCCCTGTTTGGAATCGCCCCTTCCTCTGCATTTACCATCTTGCCCCACTCTACCACCTCACTGTGTGTAAGGGTAAATTGCGAACCCGCTCAGATGCGTCCCTCCCTCCATGACTCCTAGCTCTCCCTCCTCCTTCAACATACTATGTATTGCAGAAAGAGATACAGGAATTGAGAGTAAGAGAACATACCCAGACTTTTGCTCGACCGTAGGAGAATGCGATGTCTTCTCAGCTCCATTCTCCACCTTCCTTCACTAAACACTAAGCTCTCTTCCCCCCTTAGCCACCCTCATTAACCCTTTCCCACCTGTCCTGCATCCCATCCCACTCCCACCGCTATTTCCTTCTTCCTCTTCTCCCACTCTCCTGTCACCTCATTGCCTCCAAACTCCCTCAGGCATGCAAGATGCCACCACGTCCCTTTGAATTATTATGGGTGCAGTTGGTGGCTAGCCTGGCCAACCTCTCCCCTGCGCTGTCATTCTGATCGTATTCTCCACTTCCCTCACCCTGATCAGGGGCCATCTGTATCTGCTATCTTGAGGTCATGTCCTTATGGTAATCTTGGTAATGATTCTTTTGAGGAACTCTAATCTGGGGTCCTCAAGATGTGTCGGCCATATACTATCCAGCTTTCCACCTTGTTCATTACTTCCCCAATTATCTAGGAAATTTGCAGCTTTGTTATCATCCCTTCTGACATGTTTTATGATCTTATAATCAATTCTCTTTATGAGGGTTTCCAGATCCTGGACTAGGCTAGCCGTCCTCCAACGTTTCACCACTTTTTCCCAAGTCTTACCATTATTGAGTTTCCTAATCATATCTATAACCAGTTGGGAATCACCCTCTATTTGCGGGTTGTTGTATCCATTTCTTATCGCCATTCTTAATCCTCGATAAAATGCCATCAGTTCTGTTTCATTATTGCTCATGATACCTCCATGGTCTGCATACGCCCATCTTGTTTGTCTTTGGCTATCCTGGAAAATACCTCTGAGCCTTGCTGGCCTCGGGTTTCCTTTAGAGGCCCCATCAAAATTTAGTTTGATGAAACCTTCAGAGGGGCGAGAGAAATGGATAGGGCTATGGTTGTTTGTTTCAGGTGATTTCGACATCTGGGGAGAAACCAATTGCTGTTCTAAATTTAGATTGTTCAGGATCTTTTCTTCCTTAGGTGCCGTTTTCCAATTCTCTTGGTTCCAAGTTTCCGCTAAAATAGTTTCACTTATATGGCTTTGTGTTCTTTTCTAGACTAGCTCTGGAGGTATCTCTTTGTTTTGAAATATTTTCTGGTTTCTTTCTTTCCATATCATCCTCATATTCATGCCTACCACTAGACTACAGGCTCTCCTAACCACCGGGCTCGTGAATTGACCTCACCCCCATTGTTAATGGTTTCTTTGATGTTATGAGGATCTCTGATTGTCCCCCCAAAGAGTCTTCTAATTTCTTCCCATTGCTACTGGGCGAGAGGACAAGAATTTAGAAGATGTTCTTGCGTTTCTTGGTCCTGCTTACATAGGAAACATCTAGGGGGGCCTTGAAATCCATGCTTTTGAAACTGATCCCATGTCAGAATGTGCCCTTTACATACCAACCATAGAAAATGAGTCACTTTTGGCCACCAATTCCTCTGTCATATTTGTTTCCATAAGGGTACCAGTTCTTCTTGTTCCCGCTGCGCAGTGAGTTGGTAGGCTTCTTTGATTGTGAAGGTTCCCTTCGTAGAGTGACCCCATCGCAAAATATCTATACCTTCTCTCATAGCTATTTTCCTTGACTTCATTTCTCTTGTATACAGCTCTCTTTGTTCTATGTCAATATGTCTATCCTACGCTTTCGAATTCTTCCAAGTTCTCCATGACTCCTCCTAGCTTTCTTCATTCCAAAACTCGTTTACATAATTCAGACCTTCCTCTTTGGCCCTCTAACATGTGTTTCTAAGACGTTGCACCTCATTCATTTTCTCCCTTTGTTGCCAAGATTCTTCCCAGAATTTGGCTGAATTTCTATTCCGAATTTCCCAGAAGACATGCATGGATATTATGTCTCTATTTTGACTAGCGAGGTTCCATATTGTAGAGCCTCTTGGTGTTTCCTCAAGTCTTAAAATTTCTTCTGTTTTTGTGGGCATGTTGTATTTTTGCATCCAGATTCTTTTCCATAGGTCTTCTCCTCCCATCATCCATCTCCACCAGGGTTTCACCCCCATTACTTGGTTCAGGGTGTATGGATCTCTTAATCCCAATACCCCCTCTTCTTTACTCTTTATTAGGCCCTTCCAGGATATCAAAGCCCATTCCTTTTTTTCCTTTGGTCCTCCCTAGAGGATTTTTTTGAATATCTCCACCATTTTGACGCATGCACCTTTGGGGGCCATCGTTGCCGAAAGTGGGTAGATTGGGATTGCTTGTAAGACTACTTTGAGAAGAACTTCTCTTCCTTCTATATTCAGAGTTTGGAAGGATCAATTCGCCAATCAGTTCTTGAGTTTCTCAATGGTTTGTTGCCAATTTTCCATCTTTAGAGGATTTAGGGCTAACAAGGTACCTAGATATTTTGTGGGTAAGTCACCCGAACAAAAACCCAATATTCTTCTCAAATAAGTTTTGACATTACTGGTAGTGTTGAAGAAGAATGTACAAGATTTCTCTTTGTTGATTTGAGTACCTGAAGCTTCCATGAAGAGGTCTAGGATCCCTTTTATTCTTTTTACTTCTCTTAGAGAAACTGCACATAACAACATGATATCATCCAATAATTACTGGTGTGTAATCGGCAAGTTGTTTCCCCATCTCCGTAACCCTTTGATTTTCCTCTCCCGCAATTCTTTTTTGATATATCTTCCCAGTCGTTCCACCGCAATAATGAACAAGAATGGGGATAGAGGGTCCCCTTGCCTCAATCCTCTTGAGGCATTGAAGGTGGAAGTTGGCGTTCCGTTCAAAAGAATGGAGAAATTTGGTGTGGATATCATATCAGAGATCCACTCTATCCATCTATTGCAAAAACCGAAGGCCGCTAATACTGATTTGAGGTATGCCCAATTCAGACGGTCATAAGCCTTTGAGAGATCCAATTTGATTATTCTAGCTTCCTTCTTAGTTTTCAAAGAATGCACAACTTCTTGTGATGCTACCAAGCCATCTAGAATTTGACGACCTTCCACAAACCTGGTTTGTTCCGGAGAGATAATGCTTGAAAGTATTGGCTTCAGTCTCTTGGCCATAAGAGTGGCAATGATTTTATATATTACATTACATAGAGCAATGGGTCTAAAACCTTGGGCATTTTTAGACTTAGCAGTTTTAGGAATAAGAGACAAGAGAGTTGAGTTTAGACCTGGACATACCTTCTGATTTCTTCTCGATTCTTCTACTACATCCAGAATGTCTTGCCCCAATAATTTCCATCTCGCTTGGTAGAACTCCACTGTGAATCCATCTGGTCCAAGAGCTTTATTCTTCTTCATTCCTTTCACGATCTCTTCCACTTCCTCTAGGGTTGCGGCTCTCATAAGAGCTAGGTTTTGGTCTCTGGTGATCATACTTGGGATCTCATTGTAGATTATCCAAATAGCTTCTCTTCTATCCTCTTGGGGCTCCGTAAGAAGGTCTTTAAAGTAACCAACAAGAGTCTGTTCCATTTCCTCATGTTGGGTTAGTCGAAGTCCTTCGTCATCTTTTATGGAGAAAATTATATTTCTTTGTCTCTACTGGATCATAGCCTGATGGAAGAACTTCATGTTCCTCTCCCCTTCTCTTAACCAATTCACCCTTGATTTTTGTTTCCAAAGAATCTCCTCCTGTTTCCTTCGTTCTTCAATTTGGCTTATCAACACCCCTTCCTCTCTAGCTAGTTACTTGCTTCTACCTGTTGATATGATTTCTTGCTGCAGTTTTCTCATTTTCTGGTCTAGAAGTTGCTGGTCCTTGAAGATGTTCCAAAATTCCTCCTCGTTCCATTTTTTAATTTTCTCATTGAGTTCCTTTAATTTTAATTGGAAGGTATACATTCTACTTCTCCCCCTTTGTTGGCTTTGTTTCCACCATTCTTCCACTTTCATCATGAACTTCTGGTCTCTGACCCAGAAGGCCTCAAACCTGAAAGGGTGGTTTTTGGGGCTAGCTTTAATGTCAAATTCTAGTTTGACTGGCCAGCGGTAGGAACCCATTCCTGGGAGAACCATTGCTTCAATGAATATATCCATGTTTATTATTTGTTCAGATATTAAGAATCTTTCTAGCCCTGAGGCAATTTGGTGTATGCCTCCCCTTCTGTTATTCCATGTATGGATCCCATTTATTGTAGGTATATCAACCAGTCTTTGTTCCATTATCATATCACCGAAAGCTTCCATGTCTGTGTCTGGTCTTTTCAGGCCTCCTCATTTTTCCCCTAGGGATGTGATCATGTTGAAGTCTCCTCCTACAACCGATGGAGTATTTGGAAAGAGGCTTCGGATTTTTACCAAGTTCTAAAGAAAGATCATGTGTTCGCCCGGTATATGAGGACCATAACCCCCGTGAGAAGGAAACATTCCCTTGAACAAATATTCCTAAATTTTCCTGAAAGAATTTGAGGTGCGCTTACCCAATTTTCAAATTGAATCTCCTCTGGGTTCCAAAAAATTGCCAAGCCCCCTACACTGCCTATGGCATCCTGACCAATTATTTCATATTGCGGCTTAAATTTACTCATCATGTCTTTCAATTTATGTTCACTAATATTTGTTTCTTGGACTATCATTGTGCTAAGTTTATAACTTTTTAATTGTTCTCTCAGATATCTTTGTTTCCCCTTACTATTCAGCCCTATAATATTCCATGTTGTAATTATCATTTTAACAATTTGAGGGGTTGTTGGAATACCTCTAAAAGAGGTATGACTCTTCCTGAATTGACCAGCATTTAGCCAACCATTTGGATGGTCTTGCTCATAGATCTTCTTCCGCTTTTTCTTTCGTCTTTTCCTGCATTACCCATTTTTGTGCTTTGTCCTCCTTGCGATCCTAATTGTTCTGGTTGGTTTATTATGGCTACCCATCCTTTCTCCTTCTATTTTTGGAACATGTCTTTGTATAATTGCTTTTGTTCTTTCGGTATGAATCTTTCGTCCAAATGCCTCCATTCATGTAGAAGTCTCTTCATGACTTATTCCTCTTCAGTCCCTTTGTCCTTCTGGGGTTCTATCTCCATTTGGGTCTGGTCTTGAGGGTTTCCTGTGCTCTCACCTTCCATCTCATGTTCCAGATTTGTTTGCATTGTATCTCCCCCCTTATCTACCTTTTTAGGTTCTTCTAGTTCTTCGTCACTGTCTTCCCTTTCCGCTTCCATTTCCTCTTCTTGTAATACCCCGAACTTGTTTTGAGTTTCCTAGGTTACTACTTTAGTAGATGGTTTCAGATTAATTGGTATTTTTTGAGGTTTTCTTCGGAGAGGAACTTCTATAAAACCTTCTTTGTCCTCCCTGCTTGCCTCTGCCTCCTTCCTTGCCTCCTCTCCCTTCCCTTCTGATGCTCCAGTTGCGTTCAGAGGGCATGATTTGAAGAGATGACCATATTCATGGCATCCTCTGCAACGGAATGGAATATGCTCATAATCCATTGGTTGTTTCCAAACCTCATCATGGTACTCCACTTCGATATAGTCCGGAAGCGGTTCTGTGATATTCATGTATACACAGATCCTGGCGTAGGATGTATATCTTCCTCTTCGGGTGGTCTCAGCTACTTTGACAAATCTCCCAATTGAGTTCCCGATAACTTCCAAAATCTCTGGATCCCAGAACTCAATTGGGAGTTCGAATAGCCTAACCCATATAGGTGCCGCTAGAATTTTTTCCTTGTCTGGGTTGTAGCATTCTTCCCAGTGCCTCATAAATAGACCAACGTTGTTCAAGAAATAGGGTCCTTCCTCAATAAACCTCTCTTTCTCTTCTAGATTAGCAAAAATGACCATGAAAAAACCCTTTGCACATAGTTTTAGGTCTATGTGTCCCTTAGGCTTCCATCTCTATTGTATCCATTTGGCCAGTTCTTTCTCAAATGGCGAGGTCCCCACAAACTTACAAATCAAAGCATGATCTTTCATATATCCTCTGTATTCTTCAAGTTTGTTGTTTGGGATTACAAACCTGGGTTTTTTTCGTTGCTCGGGGTAGGCATCTGCTACCCAACCCCACCTGCTAGCGAGCCCCCATGATTGGCGTGTCCTTGTTTCGTTTCTCCGTGCCTCCATTCGCTCCATTCCTGTTTGTCTCGCCCGCTACTGCATTTTTATAAGAAGGGATCTCTCCCCTCCCACCCATGTCTGTCATTTCTCTGTCAGCCCCGCCTGTGTTCTGTCCACTGTCTTCCACTCATCTCAACACTCTCACTTGTCCTGTGCTGGTGCAGATGGATGCAAGCTATCCCTGCACCCTGTCCAGGGCTCAGGTCTGCCTGAGGCAAACCATTCCGAAACCGTAACCCTAATTGTTTACCTTCATCGCTTTCGCGGCTCTCTCAAAATAACATTCTTCTTCTTGAGAAGAAATTCCGATGATAATTTAAATGGTTGAACTAATAAACAAAATGAATAGGCTTAAAAAGATAGTCTCAATTCCTACTATAAAATTAACAAACTTTGACTTTTCTCCTTCAATGATGACAATCAACTAGAACCGAGCCACTAAACCTTATTGGAGCTCCCAATGGACTCCCCAACTTATTAGTGATCAAGTGAGTCAAATGTCAAAAAAAGTTTCTATAATGACACTACCATGGTCATATATATTATCTTGACTTTTAATTTATTTTCTGGTTTTTTTCAATTTGAAAACATTATGAAAACCTATAAAATAAGGAATTATAAAATTTTGAACTTAAACTACATGTGTTATTTCCAAATGAAAATCTAATCCTAAAAAAAAATCACTCTAAATCATTAATTTTTTTCCAGAATTTTACACTTCACAAAAAGCTTGTACCTCTTTGATTTACGAATCCAAAATCATAATAAGTCCTAAAAAAGTTAACAAAAAGTAAAACCGACTTTACTGACTATTATTTGAAAGAAAATCTATATTGTAATGATGATTTGTTGAGTAACACACGGGCGGGTAAGAAAATGAAAACGTTCCGAGAAAAGTAGTTCATCTTCAATTATATTTGTAAACTGGACTAAAGAGGGAGCAAACTGTTCCTCTTCATGATCTTAACATGTTACAACCTCTCAAATATTGCGTAAACAAATTCATTGATTGTGAGACAAGTTCATCACGCAGCATCTGTAAGCCTAACAAGACAAAATTTGCAGGTTACCATTTCCGAGAAGCTAGACAAGTTTGCAACATGATGACATGTAACTATATTACTTTCAATCATGTCTAGCATAAGTACTCTTTCGCTGTATTCTGTCGTTCCTCTTCTCTAGAAACCTCAGAAGAGAAAACTCTCGTTTGACTTGAAGGGGCACTGCAACACCCATTGCAATTCGACATTAGATGGCTCTTATTTATTTTTAAGCATTTGGCATTCGTAAACAAATTAGACTAGCAATAATGGTTAGTCAGTCACAAGTCTACTTACCAGGTATTACTGTCTGAGCAGATTGGGTGTGATTAGCGACGGCTACAGGTGATGCGGAGGGACTGACCTGTTTCATGTCCATGTCACGGTGAGCGAAATTGAGCGAAAGTGTAGACGAACAGGATGAGGGAGTTCCACTGTTCGAGGATCCACTAATTCTGCTCGCCAGCGTCATTATCTTATTTGCCTGCTCCCAACAACACCAGAATATCTCATCTTTGATCTGGGCTAAAAATAGGTAAACTATAAATTATTTCAAAACATTATATTTAGGTTGTTATAATCAAACTAACACATATATATCTATCTGTAAATATTAAACACCAAACACTAAATTAATATGTTATTTTTACATTCATGAGATATACTTTATTCTTATTCTTCATTGTTTATACATTTAGCTCATTATATATTACTTCATTTTCATTGAACGATGATGACAGACAACAAGAACACACTGCATTTACATGAGTTCACTTTGAGTTTATTAGGTATTACTTTATAACTTACTGCCTAATACTTAATATTCTCCTATCAATATCTTAGGGTAACAATGGCGTGGCTTACCGTATGTGGGGAGAGATGGTAAACGTGCACTTTCCCTGCGTAGAAAATTGTTAAAGGGGCACAAGGCTGCTGCTCGGCACCCGGCGTGGCAGTCCTGCGATATAAAAATGCAAAAAGATACAACATATGGAAATATAAATTCGAAATCATTGCAATAGCAAGAAGAACAAAGGCTAGCTATACCTTGAAACATTAAGATTCAGGGAAGATGGAACTGAGCAGCACTGCCGTGGCGGTACAGTGGTCTGGCCTATATGCTCGTAAGGGAAGGACTCCATGGGCTCCGTTGGGGTCAACAGAGACATATCTACACTGCAAAAAACTGCAATTTATAGAATTATAGACTCAAAAACGTTGGAACAGTGCGAAGAATAAAGGCTATACCTAAAAACATTAAGATTTTGGGAAGAAGATTTGGAGGCATGGCTTCTGCGCATGTACCACGTTTAACAGTTGCGCCCATGCCACTGTTCTCTCTGCGATCTGAAGCTCTGTTACAGGCCCATTGAACTCGATGAATGAATTGTTATTTTATTAAATGAAATCATCAGGTTTTTATTAAGCGAAATCATAACGGTTGGTAGCTTTCCTAACGGGATGGTTCCTTTGCTTTATCATTTTCGACAAAACTGTTGGTGACTTCCGATACCTTTACTAAGCCTCAGTTCTCAGCCGTAGTCTTTTTGTTATAGATATTTTTATATGTTAGTAGGAAGAGAATTGTTGGAATCACGACATAGATCTGCGAATTTTTCTAGTTTTTTCAATTTACTAAAATCTATATATAAAGTTAACAATACTTTTAAACGACAAAAATCAAAATTTCACTAAAAATTATTTCACCAAATACTCTCATACCTGGACAAAGCCCGCAGAGCTCTCAATTAGTGGAAATCAGTATGTAACAGGTCTAAAAGCAATCGGAGGACTGACTTATTGTAGTGTTTGGTTTGTGTATAGTACGCTACGTGTTTGGTTTGTATAATCAATGAACAGTTTTTAAAAAAGGAAAAACGCCATTCTACTCAATGTTCTGAACAAATGTCACATGCTTTCGCTGCCAAAAGCCCGTGGAGACGCTCGCTTTTGTTGATTAAGCTCGTGTAGACCAACTGTCACTACATGTACATCCCATTAAGGGGCCACAAATATAAAATGCTTTCTGTCTCGGAAAGTAAAACCCTAGTCAGATTCGTCTCAGACCAAAAATTACATCCCACGAGAGGCGGGTAATAACATTTCAATTTTTGGCGTGCCTTTTGTGGGAGGTGGGGTTTATTTTCAAGTTTGAATTGATAGATTTGTCAGGAAGTTCTAGAAGCATGTGGGACTCAATTCACATGAGTGAATCTGAAAATCCTAAAAGAAGTAAAAAGAAGTAAAATAATGTTATTTCCATTTTCGCATAATTATAAAGAAATAAATAAATATTTTTAAATTAGCATAATTATGTCTACCTCCTTGCTTAATTCGTTAGTTTAGGTTATGTAAATTATAAAATTCAAATTCCAAATACCAGAATATATCAACATTTTTCATTTAAAACCGAGTATGAAGACTTAGATTGAAAAAAAATTAATTTATCTAACTTAAAAAAAATATCTATCCACTATATATATAGTATATGATACGTTATATAATATATATATATAAATTATAATAAAATAATTCTTTTTTGGACATATAAAGAAAAAGGGCTAGATCATATTTATATAACAAGTTGTTGCTCTATTTTTTTGGTAATTTAAGCTTTTATTTTTTTGTCAAGAAAAACATACAGAAACCACACCAAGTAAAACCATAGATTTTTTGTTCAAAAAAATACAAAGTTTTTACATATTTTGTTTTTGAGTGTTCCATCGTTATGAGAGCTAAAAGTTGATTGGTGCAAGTGTCCCAAGGGAACGATGACCCTTTCCATTTAGTAGGAGAACTTACATCTGAGACAACTTGGTGTAAATGGATTGCTGCTCCTTGGCTAACTATTGTATTTTTGCTTGAATTCAACATAGTTGAATGGAAAATGGTTCTTTCTAAAATTGCATGACTCCATTATTTTCCCCATCAAAGTTTTCATGTGATAGCATGATTCCATGGTGCATAGGTAGAGGTTCTGGTGACCTTTAGTATGCCTGAGATCTAGCAACCAGTCCATGTTTTCGAAGATGTTCTTGTCAGAGTATGCATCATTGTCATGCATATATAATCCAATGTCACCTGGCTTAGACTATGTTGAATATCATCCATTGTATCCTCATAGAACAAATTTGTGGCTTCTTGCACACAACGTCGAGCACATGAGCTTGTTTCTCCATAGCTAGTCAACCCACGGATGCACCTCATGTGTTGGCAACAAGGCATGATGATAGGAAACCAAAAGAATCCAATTACCAAGGGTGAGGACCAAAATAGGGGTTGGAGGTAGCGAATGACCTCAGAGACCCCAACATGCAAGTTCTAAGGGCACATCAATGTAATGATCCCACAAGATGGATGATCTCCAACTTTCCACAGATCCTTCCAAACTCCGAGCTTCACATCCTTATAGGCCCTTCCCCTCCAAGCACATAGAGAGCTCACAAGTTTTGTAGAGGAAAAACACCCTATTCAAGAGCAGAAAAAACTGACAAGTAGAGAAAAATATTAAAATGGACAGGCAGTCCAAGGCTGGAAAGCCTAAACTACACCAACTCCTGTGCTCTAAGAAAGAGTAAACCAACCACCACAATAATCTGACGAGTGAACCAACGCCAGAGTGAAACATGCAACCAATTTTTGGCAAATTAAAACCTTCTCTATCTGGAAGTAGATACCATGAATGCGGTTTGGCTAATGCACTATTTGACCCATAATGCAATCCCATTCTCACTATGTGACAGTGCTGGCAAATGGGTTGTGCCCCTCGCATGTTTGACATGGATATCACCGCAATCATGAGGTAACAAGTCAATACATATAATATTCATAATAAACAATATTTAATTATTATTATTGAAATGTTAATTTAAAATTTTACTAGAAAAACACAATTATATTAATTTTTAACATTTTTATTCTTTTCTAAATAAGGTGGATAAAATAAGTAAAAAATAAGGTGAGAATGGTCACCCTGTCGTCACCTCAAGCAATCAATGAAGGATGCATGATGGCCACCCTCCCTCATTGTGGTTTGGAGTCAATATCCTATTACTTTTCCATGATTTAACATGTTGTGAGATTAATGAAGGTTGGATATCTTGGAGAGAAGCTTCAATAGAGGTTGGATAACTTACAGAGAAGCTTTTGGGTGCTTGATATTTGTGGGTATGATGGCTTTTAATTGTTATAATGGTTTGTTGGTTTTGGAAATGCTCATCTCCATTGAACCTCACTCCTTCACATTTACTTTTCCTACCTCAATGAGTATATCTTCCAGTCATCCTTTTAGCCCTTTCTCCTTGCCTCATTGAGTTTTTTTCATTTTCACTAAGTGAAGGACTAAACCCTCCTAACCTAGCTACCCATACTTAACCCTTTCAGACCCTTAATTTTGTTTGCACTCCACACTTTCATTTAATGTGAAGGTATACACTCGGCTAACAAGTTGCTCAACCCCTCTAACATCAAGCAACAAATGGAAGCTAGTCTCACTTCTTCATAATGGTCGAAAATCTAGGTGTTACAAGGTCTAAGTTAGCCTTACTTTGCTTTCTATGTTATAACATTATGGTTTTATGATATATTCTTAGCTATTACATGTTATCAAAGTTTAATGTTTCTGGCAATGGTTACATGGTTTAAGAATCAACGTTTAATCTTACGTTGGTGTCAATTTATTCTACTTTTATGTGAGTGGATTTTCAAGGACCTCATATTTATTCTATAAATTTGTCTCTCCTATCTCTAAGGCCATTGCTAGCTGAGACACTTTGCCTTTATGGTATTAATTTGAGCCTTATTGGACTTCCTTAAGCCTGGGCTACTCTCCCATGTTGTATCTTTCATTCCTAGGAAACCTTAATAGTTAATGTTTTTGTCTTTGGTTGTCACCCTTTTGTGGATTCCTTACTTTGCTTTTCATCCTATGGCACTTGAACTATAGGCTTCCCCACTCCATTTCCTCTTCCGTAATACCTATAGATAGAGAATTATCTTTTCTTGAAGTTAGCAATAGAGTGACTCAGTGGGGATCTAGAGCTCAAGCTAGAACCCAATCTTCAACCCATCCATACCACATGTTTACCCCTTTTAAGGTGCAAGAGGAAACCAGGGAGGCAAAATAAGTGATCATTGACGACAAGGAATGCAATTCAAATATCAATATTTTGTCTTAGTATTACAAATTAGATCCCTGATACAACACACAAAAGAGGTCACCAAACTCAATAATTACCTAAAATATAGCTCTACTGAAAGATTAATGTGTTGCTTCGCAAAGTATTACTCAAGACAGATGAGAAAAAAGTTGAAATTCTTCTCTAGTTGCATGAAATCTGGAGGGAACATAGGGGAATAGACAAATAAAGTTGAAATCCTTCTGCAGTTGCATGAAATCTAGAGGGAACATGAGGAAATGGACAACTAACTAGTTTTCATTAAATCCCACCTCTCTCATGAGAAATTCCCAGCACCCTCAAACAACTTAGTAGATCCATTGTTGATTGATGTGTCCACCTCTTCTTGATGGTTTTTACTCATGGTTTTCATTGGCTCCTAGAATTTCAATGTTTTTCTATTTGTAATAGTTTATATAGAGAAGAAGACATTATTTTTTGGTTCATGGAGATTGTGTGGTTTGTACAATATTTTTATGAATTTTTGTAGACAAGTAAGCTCAAACAAATGTTTAGACAATCTCATTTATATAATCTTTAATATTCTAATATTCTCTTTTTGATATTTTTGACAAAAACATATGTTTTTTTCACTGATTTAGTTTCCCATATAATAAAGTCTAATATTAAAAGTTCATTCATAAGTAAATATGTTAATGATCTAAAACAGAGTACTTCACTTAAAAAATAAGAAATAAGAAAAATAGAAAGAAACATTTTTTAACCTAAAATCTTTAGTAAAACATTATAAAAAATTAAAGAGAAAATTTATATTACTTATAATATTTATAATTATATAAGTTTATAGATAATTTATAAATAAATATTTATATTAATATATATTTATACATAATTATTTATATTAAAGGATTTATAATTTGAAAGTGAATAAAATTTATATAGAAGGTGGACCCTTTTAAAAATAATTTATTTTTAAAATCTTATATTTATTAAGAATATTTGTGTATTTGCCTTATCTTTTAAATTAGAAAAGAATGGATATTATAGTGAATGTTAAAGCTTAATAACAAATACATAAATTTATGAAAATAACACTTTACTACTTTCTACCCAATCTATTTAATAAATCCATTCGAACCTTTAAAAATCTTACCCTAATACACACCACCACCCCCAAAGAGGAATGTGCCATAATTTTAAGTTTGGAATGAAGCACAGAAAAAAAATTAATTTAATTTCAAAAGGACTTGACCAAGAGAAAATATAACAAATAATGATTTATGGCTAAAATAGTCAAAGAGGAAAAAGTTATTTAGAATTAGAATGTTACTAGAAAAATGATAATAAGAAAATAATTTAGAAAGTCGGCCATACATGTAGAAAATCGTGAACATGGAGAACAGGGGAGCAAACATTTAATAGTTAAGCAAAATAAAATATTTAGGTGTTGTACGTCCAAACACACATGTGTGGATGATAAAGATAATGGAAATCATCATTACATGGATAGCTCTAATAATCTCTAATAAGTTATGGTTGCAAGTGCTGATTTGAGAGGATATGACTTTCACTGATTGAGACTTATAATGCAATATATATTAACAAAATTATATAATTATTATATGAGTTGTTTTTAGTGTGATTTTTTGGAATTTTTTTTTGGGTTTTTCTAGTTTAATTTCTTTAAAATTTGGAAGGAATTTATTAAAATCACAAGTTTTATTGGTAACCCTGCACAATCTAGGTGCCCTAAGATTTTTTCAGGGTGTTGAATCTATATATAAAGTCAAAAACCAATTTAAATAACACCTCAATATTTCACTTCAATTTTTTCTACCCTGGAAAGTCCAAAAAATCACACTAAAGCCAACTCCATTATCATATAAGTTATATACAATAAATTTAATATTGTGAAAAATGGAAATAATTTTAGTCTTTGAATACCAAAGATAATTAGTTTGAGTTGAACCCTTAGGCTGAAATATAACACATTATCAGTTACTCCTGAAAGTACAATGACTACCGAGCAACCTTAACTTGGAAGTTGCAACATGAATGTGTTCTATGTCACAAGGTTCGTCGAAATTTAACCTTGAGGTTCGAATTTTGATGAACCTTAAAAAAGTTTTGAGGTTCGGCGAACCTCATCGAGCTTCATAGCCACTGAGAAAGTCCATAGATCAAAACTCATAACCTCATGTCACAACTCAAGTTTGTAATTTATCCTTGCAGTTTCGATGTCTGTGATAACAATTTTGATGTTTTCTGATTTTGATTTCTTACTATTTTATCTTATAATTCATTATATATAGACAAACCTAATGGCGAACCTCATAAAAAAATTCCAATTCAAACCGAACCTAATCATTGCCGAACCCAATCTCGAACCCGAACCATATGACATTAAATGTGTTATAAAAAATTTGGAATTTCTTTAAAATTTTATAATATTTATTATTCTTCTAATTAATAAATAATTAATTTATTATTTCTTCCTATTAATAGTAAACTCGAAAAAAATAACCAAACATAAATATAATATATATCAATTATTACTTAGGGCAACACTCCATGAAATATAAATTCCTTGAAACAATTCCATGAAACTTTATGCTTTTAAGATAAAAATTTAACGAGATCCTCCTTACAAAATGACTTGCAAAACTAAAATTCATCGCCACATAATTCCTTCAAAAGACATCCAAAATCTTAAGTCATTTATGGTGCATTAACACTACCTATGAAGATGACGTGGTCATCTTCACCATAATAAATTTCTGCCATAAGAGGTACTTTGACATTTGACATTTAAATTAGTATAAGTAAGAATATTAGTGCTGACATAAACCCCAATAGAGGATTGGCCTATTTGAAGCTGGTTGAAAGATAATTGAAGATCATTTAGTTAATGAGAAAGAGATGGAAGCTCATCCTCACTACTATGCATCTAAAACCTACATTACAATATAGGTTCCATTTCAATGGTTGAGATGGAGATTGATTGGGTATGATGAATTTGAATTTGGAAAATTTCCTATTACAACTAGCCTATTTATTCAACCCAACTAGCCTATTTATTCAACCCACACTAGTTGAGTTACACTCCACTTTTCCCTCTTATCCACATCAAAAACACTGAAAAAAATAGAGGAGTCTACAACCAAAGAAAAGACCTAATGATTTCCTCCAATAATAGACATAAAAGTAAGCACCCAAAATTCATGTCCCAACCCCAAATATGCCCACAATTGGTTCCAATGTGACCATGACGTGCTACAAAATCTCCTCAAAATTACAAGGAGAGAAACAACACATGGCAGACGAATGAGAGTACAATTTAACCATGCAATATGCACAAACTAGCATACACTTGGAACAGATACCCATGCAATAATTTCTCTCCCTTAACTGGAATAGAGAGACCCCAATTAACATTCATATATAGAAGGAAGGAGTACTACTAGAGGATTAGAGTGAGGACACTTCTCTTAAGAATTCCCACAAATTACTAAAGGAGAATATCCTAGAAATGGCACACCTTGACTGAAAAACAATGGAGGAAAAGGGAGAACAAAGAGACCCTTGAGACTTTGCTACCAAGGAGAGGACCAAGAATAGGACCAAGAATATTAGATGAACATCCCCAACAATTCAATTTCCATCTTCATATAGAGAGGTTTAAGATTAATACTTCCTTGCTTATCACAAAGGACATGGTTTATACCATTCGTTGATGAAATGCTCCCATAGATAGAAGGATAGATAGTGGTCATACTTGTACATTCTTGTAAAGAACATTGAGGGCATAGTTTCTTATATCTCCATTGCACACCTAATTAGTCTTATTTACACCAACTATCATGATAACGAAACGCCACGTTTGGCACCAAAATCTTGGCGCCCTGCCAATCCATTTCAAATGACCCGCGTATTAGTTAACTTCATCATGACTAGTTCACATAATGAATTCTTATGCTACCATTAGTGCACATTCATTGTGGCTCCATATATCAAACCATCCCACCATCTACAATGACTAAAACTCACATTTATGAGCAACTACATCATATTAATGTGAACCTGAAAGGTGCCATTCCTTATGTGTCATTGTGTGGAGGTGCACATGTAGACAGGACGCATTTGCCACCTAAAACTAACTTTGTCACCCAAATCATCTTTAGTTATCCCTAATGACCTACCAAAGTGACATTTTACAGTCATATGTATGTTCATGGAATGAGATGAAAGCTTATATAGCCATTGATAAGGAAAGATTGTAACTCCATTCTAATTTCATTATTTTTCATTTGATTCATAATTAAGTTGTTACATCAAATGATGCGATAGAAATTAAATTCAGTAAACTATGTAAGGAGCAACATGATTAAGAGAAAAAGTGAATTGAGATGCAAATCCCTCATACTAATACCTTTACAAATATATATTTTAATGATTTTTGAATCATCAACAATTTTTATCCTTGTGATCACATTGCTCACCAACAATTCTTATACTTGTGATTACATTGCTCCGAGCTCGATAATGGCATTGCAAGAGGCCATAGGATTCCACTTATGTATTGGAAACCTACCTCAAACTCCAAGCAGGAAAAAAATCAATTTTCCTTTGGGTTAAAAACTAACCCACCCTCCCCACCATCGCACCTGCCACAATTTACTCAAAGTCCATTTTAAATATAAAACTTTTAAACATTAAAAGAGATCAAATTCTTTTTTTTTTGTCCTTAAATTCTATCATGCTATATAATAAAAGCTTACAACTCAATATATTTAATTTGTAGTAATAGTTTATTTAATTTAAAATAGATTTTAGGAATTTTCAAAATTATAACTTTATTAAAATATTTGCACATCTTTCCGTTTTTTATGAGTAGTTCATTTTATTTAAA
>APFE031429281.1:0-19990 GCA_000404065.3 Pinus taeda | reverse complement strand
AAAGTCCGATCACTATGGAAACCTTTAGAAAGGTACTAGGGGCTTCTTTGGACCTCTCCACACCTTCTTCACCCTCTACAAAAGCCAACTCCATCTTCCTTTGCCACCAAACATGTGCACAGTCTCAACTAGATAAATCACAAGCATAATAATTGCACATAAAAACACTCAAAAGTACAAAAAGATGATTTCTTCTCATTTCTTTTCAGAAGTAGCGTGAATAAATGAAATTTACCTCTTCAATATTCAATGTCACTCATTTCATTAGTTTCCATCTCTTCTCTTGCAAAAGTAGGGTTAATAGGTAAACTGGGGTTTGCTAGGGTTTGTTAAGGTTTGCATTTCATTTCAGTTTTCCTTCTCTTTTTGCTAGTAGAATAGCCCTTGTAGAGTTAGTTTCCTTTCATCACAGTTAACAACTTCTTCTAAGAACTCATCGAATTTGGCTTAAGCTCCTAGCGAACTTGCGCCAGCTCACCAAGTGACAACCTGCAGTAAGAGCTAGTACTTGTGCATACAGCACCAATGCTTCCAAGTTTGTTACGAACTACCGGGTTGATAAAAGTAAAGAAGGAAGCCCCAAGAGTTGCAGCATTATTGCTACAATACTAGAGCCCACCACATATATATGTGGTATATTGGTGGTCGTAGATTCGCCAGGTTGGTTATATTTTATTTTTTATCTATTCTTCCAATTTGTTGCATGTTTAATAATTACTAGTGGCCAGTGTTAGAATCCAAGAGAGCACCCATAAAAGAATGTTATGTAGAATATTTGAGTTATTATAAAGTTTTATATGGTTAATTTGGTTTTTTCGAGTCAATATTGGCCCAAATTCATTTCCATAAGAAGTTGGATGATCAATGATCATAGATGAATGTAATTAGAAGGTATGATGCTCTTTTGACACTTATTTGATTATCAACATCTCTTCTATTTGATTATAAGATCTATGATCATATTGAAGTAATTATGGATACAAGTAGGAAATAGGTTCCAAATAGGGGTTTAAATGACGAAATTTAAGATGTATTTGAAACAAAGTATGAGAAGTAGTTTGGTAACAAAAAAAATTGATTGATATGAATTTTATGGCAGCATAATCGCTGGAAGTTTTATTTGAAGATTATATGTTATGATATCCCTTATAACTCAGTGATATATGATGATGGTGGATCCAATTTGAAAATGATATGAAATAGAGGTCCATTAATAGGTTGAAGAAGGAAGTTGGAGCCTCAATTAGGTTAGAACCTAGAGCAAGTTAGAACTCACTCATTATCAAGGCTGAAGCCTCAATTAGATTAGACCCTGGAGAAGGTTGGAGCCTGCTCATCATCGAGGTTGAAGCCTCAATTAGGTTGTATCCTATAATTAAAATATGCTTTCATCTTTTGAGGTTTGTGTTTCAATTAGGTTTTAGCCTACCACAAGTGGAAACTTGGATATCTTGGGGTTAGTTTCCTCAAGTAGGTTTGATCCTGCAAATTAATGTAAATGAATTGAAGATAAACATTCATGGTTTTCTCCCATATGGGTTTCCACCTAAAAAAATGTGTCTCCTTGTTATTTTATGGTTTCTTGATGTATTGATTGCTTCTTGTTATGTTTCTTATATGATAATGCACTATTTTAGTTGATGTTATAATTTTTACAATCCATTTCTATATGATTGTATAATTAAGAAGATTGGGAAATTGTAAAATTGTCCTCATACTTATTCACTCCCCCCCATCTCAATGTCACATTTGAGACAACAATAGTCTCTTTGGAAAGGAACATTGTCTTAGAGGTAGAAAACAATATGGTATACGATGGCCAACAAGAAATATACCCAGAGGCTATTAATAGTGTTGGTCGTTCATTACATGGAAAGCTCGGTTCCTCAGTTCTCAATGGCATAGAGTTTGTTGCACAATTGGCATTATCTAAATGTATGGTGGTATCAGCTATGTTGGAATTGATGCCAACTAGGCTAGAAATGATGGAAATTGGGCCAATATTGATGTGCATGATGCATTTTAAGCTCAGGAGGAGTCCCATGGTTGCTACAAGTTTTGGTAGACAACCATCATAGTAGTAGGATATCTGGAGAAGCTATAGAATCATATAGCTATGATGGTTCCTTGGTCCAAGATTTGAAGCAATTTTTGTGTTAAGATTTTATCTCAAAGGCTCTTAAACGTGGCATAGTTGGATAGTTCCCAAAAAGAGTTTTCCAATGGTACATTGCAGTCCATAAATGGCCTTCTAGATTAGGAGTCATTGTTAGTCAAATGCAAGTACCTCAAAATTCAAATGGGATAAGTTAAAGGTGGTGAAGGGTTAAAGAGGAGGCCAATTTTGGAGATAAGACAAAGCTGGAAGAGTAGTTAGTGGAGCTGCTAAAGGATTTCCATGTGAACATTGCATAGAAATACTACAACAGGAACCATTTTTATTGGCCCAATAGGCAGACCCATTACACAACTCATCCTGAATGAAGTTTAGCTTGGATGGTTATAAGTGAGAGATTAAGGGAGTGCCTAGGATGATGACAGCTTATGATGACTATCTAAGAAGAAATATAGTGCATGCATAAGGTGAAGGCTCAGGATGGTAAATGGTTGGGCATTGTGGCAGCAATGCAACAATGGAGAGTAGTGCAATGTAAAATCTTGAATTCATTGTTTCTTCCTTTGAAATTTTAACAAAGGAATTGGGTGAAAAATACAAGGTCCGAGAACATTTTCTCTGTCATCTTTGAAAGGCATGGGAAAATTTTTATAGGCCTAAGATGATGTTGTCATGACATCAATATGGAGGACACATGGCTTGCATATATCATGTTTTTGGGCACCCCAAGTGGGCCAAATCTAAGTGACATGTGTCACCACTTAGATGAATCCATGTAGCATTGGTGACATCTGCATGATCTAAACCTAGAAGGTACTACCGACAAGAATCCCATAAGATAAAACCTATAAGGGCCTACCTGGAAGATAAATCCTATAAGGAAAAACCCAAAAGGAAAATATGAGAAGATAAATCTCATAAAGAAAATCCCAGAAGGTTAACCCCGGACGAAAGACAGAGTCATGCTAGGATTTTTGGCTGGGATAATGGTCCCAACAGATGGAGACTTGATTCCAAAAGGAAAACCTTATAAGGAAAATCCTAGAAGGAAGATCCAAAACAATTTACCCCAAAGGAAAAATAAAGGCACGTTGGGAGTTTTGGCTAGGATAATGGGCCCAAGAGCTGGAGACATGATCTTGGAAGGTTCACCATATAGGAAGAAAAGGTGCAGTGGGAGTGTTGGCTGGGATAATAGAGTTTAGGGATAGAGGTATTGGATGGAGGTTAACAATTTTGTGAAATGCCAGAAGGCACACCTAGGTCATGGCTTTGTGGATATATCACATGCTATTATGACCGAGGGCCTTCTAACAAAATGTAATGATTTTTTTTGCGACCTAAGGGCTTAACACCTATGCATATGAACAAGTTGGCGGCTAGATATATGATTTAGTGTAAAGCATGACTACAAGGATTTTTGTATCAAGGACCACAATCACAAATTGAATTTATGTGCCTGGTTTATAGATATCAATCCATGTATATCATTTCTTCCATGTTAGGAGGAATTAAATGAGAAAAATAGTCTGGGGATTAATGGAGATTTGACCATAGCTCAAAGAAGCCATGTACAAAGTACAATCTGAGCACAGTGGGAAATTAATAAGCATGGAATTCCCTGTTCAAGTACATTGTTTGACTAGGTATTAATAATCACCATCAAGAAATTCTCATGTTCCCATTTTCAAAATTAATTCTGTTGCAGAGGCCAAGCATTTAGATGGATCAGCAGAATAGGAGGTCATGTTTGAGTATGCTCTCGAGCAACATGGATGATATAATGATGGCTAGAAGAGATAACATTGCTACAGTGGAGGAACAAAATGAAGGACTGAAAATGTGAAGTTCTGGGATGTAGGATTGTTTTGAGTCGAGTAGAGAGATTAACATGAGTGTGTGTTTTTGTAACTAGTCAAGAATGCATATTCAGAAGAGAAAGGTTGAGAGTGCCTGAAAAAGAGTAAAGTTCGAGAACTGTTGAGTTTGATAGTCTGAGGACCGATATCAAAAGAACTGAATGTTATTGTAGTATGGATATATTGTTGTGTAGGATGAGTTAAGTGAATTTTACTAAGTAGAATAGAAGGTCAAATTCAGAGGAGAATAGAGGGCCAAGTGGATGACATCATAGCCAAAAATAGGTATAGAGGTTGTCTTTTATAGTGAGTATTAGTTTCCTTATTAAGTGTGGGTTGGGACATACATATTATGGAGTTAGTGCTTCCATCTAGTGGGTTCCTAAGGAGAGATTGGAGGTTGGTTCATCTTGCAAGTGGGTGCATACATAAATCCATGAATTTGGTGCTTCATGGTAACCTAATCATTTTTCTATAGAAGAAGGGAATTTGGTGCTTCCTGTTAGTGGGTTCTAGGAAACAATATAAGTGTTACAGATCAATTTTGGCACATCACTCGCATCATCCAGATCAGTGTTTTAGGGCTCATCAAACCCTAATTTCAGTTGCTACATGCCCTAAACAAGTCAACCTTTTGAATTACTCCTTCCCAAACAGTTTCATGGCCTGAAGAGATCTTCAAATGACCTAGAGGGACTAGCGCAGTTAGGCCCATGCAAGGATGCACTGCAGAGCAGTTGATTCCATGCCACAGTGCTCTGCAAAGCACTTAAGTCCTTTTTGACCTGTGCTGGGCGAGATTGAGCGAAATTCACATTGGGTTTGTGGAATATTCTTATCTTCTAGAGCCTTCTAGATGATTCCCATACTTATCATCTCCTATGAGCTCGAAAATGGATGAGGAATGAGTTAAGAGACATCCTATCTTCTCATCCCTTCCTCGATGGAACAAATTATAAGTTTGGAAGGCCATTCAATACCATCATTGATGACAAAACCTGCTCCATCTTCCTATAAATTGAGCACTCATCTAAGTGATCAAGGGCTAGACTTCGATGATTGTAAGGAGATAATGTTAGTTTGAGAATTGATAGTATTGTAAGTGTTGTTATGCTACCAGATTGGCATGCTTATGATGTGATGTGGATGGAACCAAAGTTGGAGGAGTGACTTGGAATCAAGCTTCATGGTTGTAATTCTTCCTTATATTCAATAAAGTATTTGCACGTTTTCCCATATGCTTATCTTGATATGTGATGCTTATATGTGTGAATGTATCTGAATCCATTTACTTGTAATCAATATATATTTTTCTTTGATTGGTTCTTTGTCTTATGTTGATGTTTACCGGTACTTCTCAAGCATGTTAAGTACAGGAAGAAGCGATGGGGCTGATACAAAGGAGACAAGAGGAAAGAAAAACTACAATTAGGTTTCCTCATCCTCTTTGTCTTATCTATTACTTATCAGAAAAAGCTAAAGTGCTTTAAACTATTGTTCTAGATATGGCTACTTATCCAGGGAATTAGTATTTATCTGTAGATACTAGATTCTCCAAAACAAATTAGTGACTTTGCTAGGGAACTATCCTCATTCCATGTAGCTTATCCACATCCTAGGACACCCTAACAGACCTGACTTTCTTTCATTGATTCTATTTGAGCCTTGTTGAAGTGTTTTTTGGTCAAAAAATTGAGGTTAGATGGCTCTTGAGTGGCATCTTTGGAATCAACGAAGGCTTGGTCAAGGGATAGTACTCTGCAGAGCACCCTTGAGTGAGAGGCAGTGCTCTATAGTGCTGTTAGGCTCCCTTTGACCTGTGATGATCCACCTTAGGGAAAATTTTCACCTTCGGATTGGGTTTTCTCTCCAAATTTCCTTCTATTTATTCTTGCTTAAAGATCAATGATTGTAGTTTCTTTGAAATCAATTTGTATTTCCTCATTCCATCCTACTTGGGTTTGATTGATTAATTTTTCTTAAATGATTTCTTTATCATTATCATTTCATTGGAAAAGTTAGATTATAGTCAATTAATCTTTGTTCAAATGAAAGTGTCGTAAAAGTCTTCATTTCTTTCGAAAAGGAATTGTCGTAAAGTCTTCGTTATTGCAAAAAGATTGATTGATTGTATGTGCATTAGTTTCCTTTTGTTCATCTTAACATTAAGTAAATTGAAAAGAAAAACTTTCATCTTTGATATTGTAGTTTGTGAATGCTTGAAATGAATAGCTAGGGAAATTGCATTATATGTGCTCTTTGCTCTTTGTCAAAAATCTGGTTGCTCTATCCCTACTAGCTAAGGTTTTCATTGTTCAATTGAATGAGAAGAATGCCTATCATATTAGTTGCATTTTAGAAAATTGCAAAAATAAATCATGTGGTGAACCTTGAAAGGAAAATTCTTAAGAAGATCAACTTAAAATTCAGTGGAATTAACTTAATGGAGCATTGTCACCTAATGCAAAACATTTAGAGGTTCTAGGCTAGAGACGTGTTCCAACGTAGTAAAACATAGCAGCTGTCACTAACTTGTTTGCGATACATACCAAGTGTGATACCTCATTCGATATATGTGATTATATCATAGCTCATCCACGTACCTTTTGGTATATAGGGTAGTGTTACAATACGTAAAGTATATGGGAATGCTCTCTCTATGCGGTTTTGCATTAGACATCACTAATACAGATTGGGCCTCCACATACTTTCAGGTATATATGGAAGGAAAACACTAGGTTACTATGCACCCGTACGTAACCAAGTCGATGGCTTTGTACATTGTGATACACTGAACGCAACATTCAGGGCGATTTCCTCCCCGTAGGAAGATATCACCAACATAAAACTTCAACATAGGCCCAAGAAGCTATGAAAATTTGTTAGATTCCTTAGGGCTCGTCAATCCTTAATGACTTGGATCTTGGTTGGGTCCAATTGCACCCCATATTCATCCAATATTAGGGGGATTTATAGGTCAAAAGTGTGCCTAAAAGGAATTTATTAACACAATTAACTTTAAGAGATCTTATTATGATGATGTCATCCCCAGGGGTAAATATTTTGGAGGGCAGAGAAGAAAACTATTTTTTAATTGTATTTTAAACTTATATCCTTATAGGCTTATTCAAATTTCAAGTGTAGATACCCATTGGATGTAAAACTTAATTTCACATCCAATGAGTATCCACTTTGCATACTTATAAGAAGACCCACATTGAAAAAATTTGAAGATACATTAAAAAATGTGTTAAAGAAGTTTTTTTAAAGAATTAAAAAAAAATGTGGGTCTTCCCGGAAGTATGCAGAGTGGGTAATCGTTGGGTGTGGAATTTAATTATGGATCCAACTGGTGTATACACTTGACATTTGAGTAACCCTATAAGGAGATAATTCAAAAATACAATAAAAAGGTAACTTATGTTTTTTCTTTAAAAATTCATAATATTTATTTTATTATTTTAACTTTTATTTTTATTATTTTCCTGTGGAAGCTCATTTTCAACCTCAAAATTCAACCAATGAATGTATCCCAGATTATGTATATGCTGTATCATAAAATATACACATGAAAAAAATATCATTAGATCCAAGAGTATTCTGAACGATATGTTGTAGATGCAGAAAAGAAGGGAATTGCAAGAAATATTTCAGATACAAATTTGCTAAGAAAGGGAAGGTATTTGATGATATTCCTATAGAAGTGAAAACCTCCTCAATCGAAGGAGTAAATGTGTACTTGTAATCTTCAAGTACACATGTAGATCAAAGTTGTTTGACTCAAGGGCATCCTGTCATATGACTTCTCATAGGGAATCATTTTGTGAGTATGAAACATATGATGGTGGTGATGTTTTCCTATGGGATCAAATGAGAACTAGAATCATAGGAGGAGGAAAATTCAATTTGAAACCCATGGGTGGAAGGATTAGAACTCTCCATAGTTTTTTAATTTAAGAGTTATGAAAACTTAAATACATGAGAACCATCCATTCACGGAAGGAAGCAATATCATTATAGAGATTTTGTTCAAGTATTCGACTGACACAAAAGGATGTAAGGATTTATTGTGATAGTTAGAGTGAAATCATTTCAGAGAACAAACCAACTTATCATTCTAAGACAAAGCTTATTAATGTTTAGTATCACTTTATGAGAGATGATTGAAGAAAATGTGAAAGGTGAACACTTTAAAGAGTAAAGTAGGTTCATTAAAAAGGAATGTAAGCCATTACATATTTCTTATATTATTAAGAATCTTTTTGCAATAATTAAGTTTACATGGTTAAGACTTACATTGAGTTATCATTATACATATACTATTATTAACTCTAGTTAGCTCATCAATCCTATTACATCGATAAGGGGATCCCACCATTCCATATACATTTTAAAAGAATTATCCTCAGTGCTTATACCTATGATGTACATCCCTAAGTCAAAGTCTCATGTACAAGTGTTTTTGTTAGTGATGATAACTATGTAGACCATGAAATGTGTTTATAATGGGGTCATCCATAAGGTAGGGTCTCATGTATAGGCACTAACTTCAACATTGAGGAGATAGTAGATGAAGAGGTGTCTCCATAAGCTCAAGTAGCATAAATGGGTGCACATGATGTGTCTCATTAATGACACATGAAACCAATGAATGGATAGGTCTTGGGCTTGAGATGCTCACCAAGTTCATATGGATCAAGATTTATTTTCACTAAGACAAGGAGACTATCCATAGAAAAATATCATTCAATATTGATAGTATGAAATATATATTTAGTTTATATGGGGATTCACTATTGATATCAACCATAAAAAAGGAAGATGTCACTCCATTATAACTACACATTATTTCTTCTAGCATTTATATGTGTTAGAATTGCTTTTGAAATAATTATTTTTAGACAAGTTATTGCCTAATATTTTTGGAGAGAAATGTTTTACAAGTAAAATCCAATATAGTGCAATCCTTATGTCTATCATTATAGCCACAAAGTAAGATTTTTCCTCTTCATCTCTTCCTCTTTGCAAAACTTCTTTTACCCAACCCAACGTAAAAGGACAAAAGGAGCTTAGTTTGATGTTGAATGTTTCCCTTATTAGAAGGGAATGATTAGATCTTTGCAACAGGGAATTTGACCAGTGGAGATGAATACATTCACCTCTAAAGCTTAGACGAATTGGCTGCCATAATGACTTGCCTAAGTGATAAAGGAATTTGACCAAAAAGGTGAATGACCTAAGGTACTTAATGAGGAAATTATAGGATACATTCAACTATTAAGTCAGGAGGACTTGAATAGGTCAGCCTTAAGTGAGTGTCTAAGGGAAATTATAGGATTGGACAAATCTGCCCCTTAGAAGCCAAAAGGACTTGGCTATGTCGACTGGAGGAGATAGATGTAATTCACCTTTGAAGCCAGAAGGACTTTGCTAGGTCATAAAAGACATTGAATAAAAAGGTGAATGGTCCAAAAGAAAATTCTCACCTAAGAAGCTAAAAGAACTCAAATTCCAAGAGGATTTGGCTAGGTTATGACTAAAGGAGATTGATACATTTTCCTAAGGCCATTAAAGACTTTGGCCAGAAACCTATATGAGAAAAATTTTCTTAAGGAAAAATAAATTTCAGCAATGAAAAGATACTTATAGAGAATACCTCCCTCGCTAGCATATCCCAATAGAGGGAAAGAGAACACAAAGAGGAAAAGATTAATTTTTATTATGGTTAAATTTTTTATTAAAAAAGTTCGAAAGATTTTTTTTTCCGTTAACTAATATAGATAGCAAATACATATAGAAAAGTTGGTTGAACTATTAAATCATTAACAAAATCAATTAAAAAAATTATCATTAATAAATCAATTTCAAAATTTTCACATTTCAATTTTCAAGAGTGAAATATCGGAAGCATTTTTTAAAGCCGACCGATTTAACTCCTCGTAACCATAATTTTTAACACCGTCATCTTTGTTGAATGTCCACCACGCATACCTCGCCCTGAGGCCCTTTTCCATATACACAAGATGTAGAACAACCAGGAGTATATCGTGCTCATTTATTTCCCAACAGTTAGTTCTAGTCCATACATATTTACCTTTAGGAAGCTTAGGGAGTCTGAAGGGATCAACTTGTTGAGTGTGCTCACTTTTCCGGCTCTGAACTAGCCTCCATCCACTTGCTAAATCATCCATAGCGTAAATAGCCCCAACGGGATACTCGCCATAATCGCCACTGGCATACTCCCTCTGAGATATGGCATAAAGTGTTCCGGATTTGGAGGATATCATACATCTCCCGAACGCGCACGTGACAAAGAATTTACGGAAGTTACGGGAGGAAGGCGGAACATATCTAGGAAATTTCATTAAATGCCGAGCAAACGTTGTGTTCCCTTCTCCTCCCACTACCCACACGTTGCTTTGAAAGTCGAAGTGCATGGGAACGAGTATGGTAGTATCATCGTTGCCTGTATATACCCAGCTAGTAAGATTTACTAGATACAGTTTTCCTTTCCACGGGATAGGTGTAACATTTAAGTTGTACGGACACTCTGGAAGAAGTGACCACTTTTCAGAGTTTACGTCTAAGGACAACACTGTTGCACGATTTCTACCGGTACCCAACAACACTATCAACCGATCTCCGACTGTTACTTTCCTAATCCGATCATAAAACTCGTTGTGGAGTTCTCCAGCTATTGTGGAAGTATCCAAAGCCCGGAAAGACCTATCGGAGTTCTGGTCCGAATTTAGTATGTAACAGAAGGGATGTTGCCGATCATCTGTACTATTCCAGAAAATAATTTTATGTCCGATCGCTTCCACAAAGGATTTACCACGGGGGCATCCGTTACAGAATTCTTCTGGTGGCAACTCATGCGGAATAGTTAAAGCCGTGAACTCATGTTGAGGGAAGGGTGACAACCTCTTGTCTCTGATGGCACAGTCTATAAAATTTATTTCACTCACCGTGGTTTCACGGCAACGGCCGCGTCTCTCGTGCCAACCTCTTGGTTTCACGCGAAACAGAAGATTGCATTGTCGTGGTGGCGGCGGGGCTGCGTCAACCAAATGTCGAAGTCTGTTAGCAATAAGTCCAGACCTGGCGTTAGAAATGAGGGCCAGTAGATGGCCGTCGAGGCTTGGAATAATTCGATGGCTTATAAGATCGTCGTTCATCAAATTGAAACTTTCCATGGCTGTTGAACTGTCACTAATTTCTCTAAATCTTGGAGGCAGCAAATCAAGAATCACCTCTGACTCGTGCTCATGATCTTTTGCATTGTCGGTGTAAAAAGGTTCCATGTTCTCACTCACAAATTAACCCCTTTCCCTTCACGATTTTGTTGAAGAAAGAATCTCCGAGAAGATGGCCGAACGAGTAGTACGAAATATATCAATGAACGTCCAACTTGGTGATGATCGAGTCCAATGAAATATGTCTTTCACTTTATACTGGGTTTTAGTATTTATATCAAGCGTCCATGAAGGTAGGCCGACTCCCTTGAGAAGGACACCACATGAAGTCCATGAAGGTAGGCTGACTCCCTTGAGAAGGACACCACATGAAGTCGGGTCACGCCTTTTTAATGGTGAGTTTCCACAAATTGAAATATGGTTTTGTTTCTTATGATTAAGTTTGAGTTTTATTTTTTTTTAGTGACTTTATAAATTAGAAGATATGGTGTTAAGGGAACCCAAATTTTTTTGGGCACATTGTAGATGTTACAATTTTTTATCAATGGGCTTTTATTGGCTTTTTGAATGGGCAGCTTAACATTGTTTTTTTATTTATATGGGTTTTAAACCTATTATATTATAGAAAGGGTTTGTTTTGGTCATTTTAATTAGATGGTGATTTTCTCCTCAATCAAAATTAGAGTTGGAGTTAACAAATTTGGTTTCAAAGCGTACAACACAGAATAGTAAAGTTTGCTAATCCATCATATTCAAGAGAATCCATGGTAACTTTGGTGGAATTAGAGATATAATGAAAGAGATTGAAATGGGTATTTCCCCTAGAACTAATATTGGACGAATTTTCTATGACAATTGTATTCATGCAAAATTGTTGGAGACTGGAGGGTATTGGAGAGATTTTCTATGACACTTGTATGTATCTTTCAATACATGGTCATCCTCTCACTCCTTGCAGTGGGGAAGGATATATGTGCCTCCAAGGTTCAACAAAAATTATCCAAAAAGATGGCCTTTGTGCATGTGCTTTTCTTATGGGACAATCCATCATGTTGTCCAAGCTCACTTCAGGATTTGCCTTTTGTTTACATTTCCAATTATAACATCTTCTCCCACTCGAGTACTAACAACTTCTCCCACCCCATTACTAGATTGGGTTGTGGAAAGGGTTACTTGTTGAATTGACCTGATTCTTAATGTCTATTACGAAGATGAGTTCACAACATAAAATATAAAATCTGATGCTACAATTATGTTCATCTCGTGGAGATTTTATCTCAATCTGATTCCCGAATTGAAAGTTATTCCTACTTGAACTTTTCTTAATCATATTATGCATCATCTATAATGGGGGCTGCCACATGGCACCCGTGTGGTATTCATGTGGCATCCACATGTGGCCCAGATGGCACAACCACATTAACCAACATGATTCCATTCTTGGAAGGTACCTACATGGCCTCCATGTGGGCGATGCCATGTCGTCTCATGGATAGGGCCCATGAGGACATGGATAGGGACAATAGATTGTTTGGAATAATTAATTATTCCAATAAATGTGCTTTAAATCCTCTTTTCCTTCTACCTTGCATAGAGAAAATACTGTTTAGACCAATTCTAGCAACTTTGTACTTTCCAGCTAGCCCTAGAATCAATGTGCGTTATCTAACTATTCTAATCATAAAATTTCATGTGGTAATCAGATGGTATTTAGGATTTTTCTTTTCAACCTTTAGCTTTGATAATCATGACTAACAATCATCATCAACCCTTTAAAAGGAGATCAAATTTCCTTACCATTGTCATCAATACTTTTTATTATCCAAATTAAAACTCTATACTATATCCGAAGTTCACTGTGTGTTTTCATGTCAATGGATATGCTCACCATTCTCGCTTTTCTACATCTTCTAACAACTTTATACTAGTGCATATCAAGTGAAAATGGAGATGGTTATATGGGTCATCCAATTACTCCAGCTGTTTGAATGAACAACTTGTTTCTAAGAGGAGTAACCGAGGGAATCTTGTGTGCTAGAGTACATGTTTGAGAGATACATGGAATTGTTTGTTGAGGAAGGAAGATCCACAAATGACGGTTTTGTTGTCAATGTTTCATTTAAGCCAATAACAAGGTCTATTATATAGAATGCTTGCATCATCCATGAATATGTTTAGATTTTTATCCATATGTAAATCAAATTCTAAACCAATCCAAATGTCACTTGTAATTCTAATAGAATTTCCATTCCCTGTTTGTTAACTAAAATGCGACCCGATAATAAGAAAGGTATAAGAAATGATTTTGTTGGTACTCACCAAACATGAGAGGCATTAGTTGCCACCTTCATAATACGTTGGATTCATTGCATGATTGGAGGAGGGTAGGTACACTTTCTTTTTTATAACTTTGTGCCACAAACCTATACTTGAGATGAACTGCCAAAATCAACCTTATAGCTAGGGCTTCTGAGAAGTTTAAGATCCTTTTATATCCAACCAACCTATTCGTATGAAATTCTCAAATTATTATTACATGTAGTTGATATAGCCTTGGAATAAATTTATTCCAACAAGCTTTCCACAATTCAAAATTATGTTGGAAAATTACAATATAATTTAAGGAATTTACATTTTTATTACAATAGCTTCGTAAGTTAACAATGTCCTAAAGCTGATCATTGGAAACCTAGGCACAATGTTTCTCTAGTGAACTCTCAATGTCAAGAGCCCCATTTTTCCTAGTGCATGTCTTCAAACATGTACTTTCTTCTTATTTGTCATTATTTATATGTTGCACATTGTTTCATCCACTTCTAGATTTTAAACTATTCCAATTTTCTATACTGATTTTATTACTTGGATATAAAACCCATTTTTAGCATTCACTTACTCTTTAGTAAATACAATAATGTAAATCTTAGTACCTGGATCATGCACATGATTTCTCATACAAATAACTGAATTTGAGGGGCAAAAACAATCCGTTTTCAAATTATGTGATACCTTCTTTAGCACTACAGAAAGACATGTTGATATTTGAGTTTACCAACCATTTAGGGAAGTAAGATTGGATTAGTGGCCATATCTAAAGAGGTTTTGGTGTTACAACCTGTAGTGTTACCCTAGATAGTACTAGTGTTACCACCTGTAGAGTTACCCTTGTTAGGACTAGTGTTACCACCTAGGTTTTCACTACCTACATTAGCACCTAACATGGTAGTGATTTAGTGTTGGGAAGATGTGTAATCAAAGGAGGAACTTGAGGAATAAGAAGAAGTAGAGTCTGTATGTGGACTAGGTGGAGGATGGGATCGAGGAACACTTACTTGTCAAGTAGGGGTGAGAGAATATCCTAAAGGAAAGTAATGGTGAAGGCCATGAAGTCTCCGTGACAAGAATTTTGGGGGTGAAATGGTGTCAGGACAAAATAAAATTGAAATACTATGGGGAGAGGATAAAGAAAGAAAGAAAAAAACAACAAGAAAACACCTAATGCAATGATGTGAAGTGAAAACTAATTATAATGATATGTTACTCTAATCCAACCAAACACCTCCTATAGAAAAAATACCTCTAGCCTACAGGTTGTCTAAATCATGAATCAAGCCCTAGTTCTATTGTTTTAGATAGCTTTCCAAAATACTTCTTATTTGATGGGGTCTGATGTCCACAAGTAGGGCTGACTAGATGAAGGTGGGGTACAGAGATGGTTGCTTCCAACAACCATCCCTATAGGGTGTTTTCGTAAGACTCGACACTAAGGCTACCTTCGTCCCATAGGGGTGGTCAAATCATGTTATTCTTGGTATTTAGTCAACAATGTGGATCCCTTGACCAACAAGTCAGGTAACCTCGTGGATAGTTGCACACACTAAGACCTAAGCCTCACCCCCTATGAATCGTGTTTCTGGTGTGCACCAGTTTTGAACATGGGATTGTGAAGGATTTTAAGCTCCCTGTAAGCACAATTGTCTATGTCTTGGTGTAAGTGATGAAAGGGGGTTTTTGTTATGCTCTTGACCTACGAGAAGATACTAGAATACCAAATATGAGAAGAAATATACCTAGAACACAGAACAATAAGAAATAATAGCATGTATTTTATTATTCAAAAAGGAAAGAAATATTCACTTGCCTCTTTGAGGGGCCAACCTCCAATAGAGCTGGGCTCAAGTACAAAATGAGCAGAAACAAAGGCGATCAAGGTAGCTACAAAAGAAAAAGTAGCTAAGTTTTTGAGAGAAAATATTTTCTACAAGTTTGGCTATCCAAGAGAATTAGTCACAGATCAAGGGAGTCAATTTACCTCCAATCTGATTGAAGACCGACTCGCATATCACAAAATTAAGCACAGAACTTCCACCCCTTATCATCCGCAAGCAAATGGACAGGTAGAAGTCACTAACTGAGCTTTGAAAGGGAATTTGACCAAGGTAGTGAGCAGCACCAGAAAAGATTGGGCAGATCGATTGGTTGAGGCCACTTGGGCCTATAACACCACCTGGAAAACCACCAAAGGGTTCACACCCTATGAGCTAGTCTATGGGAAGAAGGCTTTGCTGTCAGTAGAATTTGAATATAACAAATTAAGGACGACCACTTAGCTGGACCTAGATATCAGCCATGCACAAAAGGAAAGGTTACTTCAGCTAAATGGATTGGATGAACAAAGATTGCAGGGCCTTCTCCACTCAGAGTTAGTCCAACTTCAAAGGAAAATATGGCATGACAAACACCTCAAAGAAAAACAATTCCAGGAAGGAGATTGGGCACTGTTGTATGATTCAAGATATAGAGATTTCAAAGGAAAAATGAGGACAAGATGGCTGGGACCGTACACAGTAGAAAAATTAAATGACAATGGTTCAGTTTTGATCCCGACCATTGATGAAGAAGCCATCCCCATGCTTGTCAACGGGCATAGATTGAAGATCTATAGGAAGCCCCTCTCCAAGCAAGAAGTCATTGAGAATATGAGTAAAACATTGTTGGTAGTGGAGCAGGTCTCTGCATGCACTCCACCCACACCCTAAAAAAAAACAAAACAAAAAAAAGAAAAAATAGAAAAAAAGAGAATAAAAGACCCCTGGGTGAAAACCTCCTGGAGGTACCCAAGGTAGGCAGTGAGGGTGAAAACCTCCTGGAGGCGCCCTAGCTGTCTCATAAAAAAAAGAGGAAAAAAAATAGAGAGAAAAATACAAAAAAAAAACTTCTTTTGAATGCATTGTAGATTGCAGGAGGGTCACAGAAAGAAAAAAAGGACATGGACAAGCTGAATACATCCTTGATAGCTCACTTCTCCATTGCCATTGTCTTTTCCCAAGCCTGGGTCTCAATTGTTCTGGAAATTTTGCATCCCACAGGAAACTCTGTACATTCTATAGGAGGATCCTGTAGAAACCACAAAGAGCTCGAAATCAAGTTCAAAAAAGAATCAGAGGGATAAATATTTTTTCCAGAAGACCTGTGGACCTCCCTTCCACCATTCATCCTCGTAACTCTCCATTCCATCCCTGCACCACTACATTTCCGTTCACTTCTTTCTTCCCTACACAGAAAACACAGAAATTTTGTTTCTTTTTTTTTCCTTTTTTCTTTTTTAAATGATGAATAAAACAACAACATTCTTAATTTGTTTCTTACTTGGTGCATACCAGCTACTTTTCCTTTCCTTCAGAACCTTCCTCAGCTGTCTCTTCAGTTAGTTGTTATAGTCCTAAAGGATTCCTGTAACAGCTAATCCCTTTAAAAACCAAGCTCTAGAGGCAGCGTCAGTACAACCCTAGGTGTATACAATGTGCAAGGAGTGGTTCCTGATCAAAGATCACTAGCATGAGGTAGCCAAGCCACTAGTTTAGAAGCCACGAGTGCCAATAGTAGTAGAAGTCCATGAACAAAGTGCCAAAGTTTGAGCATGCAAATCACGGTAGCGACTAATAGGTAAGTGGCTAAACCCATTCCTCTATTGCATGAATATGATTTAGAAACTACATGAACCATTGAGATGGTCACGATTAAATGAAATATCCCAGTGAGGGCTGAGGCAGTAGTAGGTTTCGGCAAAGTGCTCCAAATAAAATGCGGTGTGCGATACTTCCTTCATGCTTCAGTTTTGGAATCAGTGCTCACTCATGAAAGCCAAGTGGGGTAAGGTTGTAAATGGGAGATGTGTTGTTTCTGGGAAAGGTGTGTCCCAAATCAGCCTAAATGAGTGGGCGAACCTCCCTCTCCTCTGCTAGAGGTGGAAAAGTCTCAAAGAGAGTAGAATCAGGGCTCATCACACATGGATAGAAAGGGAAATGGGAAAAGTCGTAGAATCAGGAGGCTAGGTCTGAGCTAGATGCTTGATGCGTAGCCTTAGTTTAGGATTCTGCCGCCATGTCTGAGGGAGCGGTATCCGGGGATGATGGAGCCCCAGGAAGCATTTCCCGTAGCCTCGCCCAGGATGATGTATTTTAAGGTTGCTGGAACGGTGAGAAGATGGAGGTGATTTGCAGGATGATGAACCCTCGCCCAGGATGATGTATCGGTTGCCTGTATGCTGGCTCGCTAGCCCCGAATGCTGGATCCGAACCCCGTGTGATGTCTCTGCTGCCCAACCCGGATGCTGGAGCCTACGCCTGGTCCTCTGCATCCCCCTGGGTCTTCTGCCTCATACTCTGATCCGCCAGTATCTAAGCTGCCCGTTACGAAGCTGCCTGCTACGCTAAATCTTTACTGCCCGCTACGTTCTCTGCCTGGTCTGCCCACTACGCTCTGTTTCCTCTGCCCAATCTGATCAATCTGAACTGCCCGTTACGCTCTCTCTGAACTGCCCGCTACGCTAAATCTCCTTTGCCCGTTATGCTCTTTCATTACTGCCCGCTATGTTCTGTCTCCTCTGCCCATTACGCTTTTTCATTACTGCCCGCTACGCTCTATCTTATTTTCCCGTTATGCTTTCTTTGAACTGCCCGCTATGCTCCCTTAATGCGTAGGCCTATTTATGAAATGTTCCCCCATAGTATTCCCAAGCATCCAACGCTGCACCAGTATCAGCAGAGGTGAATTCCATCCCTAGCAAAACCTTCCTCAAATGGCATTTCCGTTCCATGTCTCGCCTGTTTCACCACCTTAACGAAGTATCCAGTCATCCTCAACCATAAAGTACCGATCAATAAAACGAAGTGCTAATGAACCTGACTTCATAAAGGACCAAGGAACTGAAGTAATGGAAGTTGCCGTTGCTTTCTCGCCGTTGAAAAGTAAGAAGGTCGCAAGGTCGATATCAGGCGGGCAGTAATATCGATAAGGCATGCGGTGAAGCAGTAGGCGGGATCAGCAGGCGGCAAGGTATCAAGTCTCAGGCAGGATCGTTGGGTCTATTTGAGCGAAGCCTAAAAGGGGGAAGTTGTAGGTTTAAAGAAGCAAGACTATCCAATCCTATCGAGTCCATTCCCCTAGCTATGTAAACGTGTTAAACTGCCATTCTTCAAAAAGAAAAAGTGACTTTTTCTCCCGAATCAATTGTATCTGCCTTTGTCTTTATTCCTGCTATTGTAGCTGCTGGAACTACTGCTACTGGCACTGGAGGATCCGAAATGAGCGATGCCTTAATAACTTCTATATTGCTCAAGGCTGCCTGGCTCATATGCTATCTTTGCTTCCGCGCCTGGTGAATCTGCCAATATTAATAATCGTTCAAGACTCAACCACTAAATATGGAATTGCATTTCAAATGGACTAGCTCTAGCAAGACCAAAAGCTAGGCAACTAACGCTAGCAACATGTGTAAGCATTCTCTTGTATGTGGCCTTGTTGTAATGATGAATCAACGTATGTAAGCTTCGTAATTCATTCCACCTTCCATCCAGTCGAGGTAGGAACGTGTGTTTCGTAGATGTAAGTTTCGTGAGGGGTATGGCCTCTCTCTTGGGTCTGGATTGAACGGGTCCTTTCTCTCTTTTCGAACCAATCCAATATTCTCAAAAGAGAAACACTTCGTAATCCCAATCGAATGAAGGCACGTTAGCGATTACCCAACTACTCGATCTATATCACTAGAAATCGCTCCCCAGCTCTATAGCGATTGTATTCTTTGGACGTCCTGTCCTTCCATGGGTGCATCGTCTGCCCTACCTCTCTTCATTCGCTCAGGGCTTTCATTCATGACCATCGCATGCGGCTCTCCCTCCCCCGGATCAACAGGGGTGAGCTTGCAACCTCGACTCCATAATCTCTTTTCTTTCTCTATCCTTCCCCGCTGGTGGCTTTCCTGCTAGCTTTCCTTCATCTACTGGTTCAACCGATGGATTAACAGAGTCGACTGAATCAACTATTACAACTACTACAACTTGATCCGGCTGCTGCTCCTATTTCTCTTTCTCTTTCTTGCTATTGGTGATGCTCCTTCCTTCGCTTCGACTTATGGTGCTACCCCCGCCTTTGCTTCTGCTGGATCGGCTGAGTCAACATCTTATGAATCTACAGCTTCACCCACATCAACTGCTGCCTTCGCCACTTACTTAAGCTTATTACTTCGCTTCTTGTGTCCATGCTCCTGGATCTATAGGTTATTAATATGGTGCTGCTCCTTCATCATCTTTCACTACTTCTGCATATCGAACTGCTTCTTCTAGCTCTTGTTTGACAAAATTGACCTAAGAGAAAATCAGATTTAGGCCGTCACGAAATCATGAATTTGAGCACTAAGCACTGATGAGAATCCCTAAGCACTGATAATCCGAGGCCTATGAAATTGATATCTCCTCATTGCAAGCAAAACTTGTACCAGCGGTAAGCAAGGTGGAGTTTGGCAAGGCATTTCCCTACTGGAA
>APFE031429278.1:0-28372 GCA_000404065.3 Pinus taeda | reverse complement strand
TGCGCCTTCTGTGGCGCCTCTGTGGCGTCTCCGCACTGCACCTTCTGTGGCGCCTCTGTGGCGTCTCCGCACTGCGCCTTCTGTGGCACCTCTATGGCGTCTCCTGTGGCGCCTCCGCACTGCGCCTTCTGTGGCGCCTCTGTGGCGTCTCCGCACTACGCCTTCTGTAGCGCCTCCGCACTTCCGCAGCTGCAGCGCTCGAGAGATCACCCTTCACAGATTCGTTTTCCACTTCACTTTCATATAGATCGAGCTTTTGAAACAATAACTCAATATTTCAGATCTTAAGATATTCAACCCAAAAGCATATCCAAGCCAAATGATCTCCTTTGCTTTATATAGGCAAGCTCTTCCTCAAATCATGTACCAATACCACGGGCCAAAACCATAGGATCAAAAACTGTGGGACTAATACCATGAACCAACCATGAAAGTGCGTGAACTTTTCTCCACATGAAATAAACTTTTGTTTGCATAAAATTCCGTGAACTTTTCTCTACATGAAATAAACTTTTCTTTGCATAAAATTCCGTGAACTTTTCTCTACATGAAGTACACTTTTCTCTGCATAAAATTCCGTGAACTTGTAAATAACTTTGCTGCACTATAATTTATCATCTGAGTGATTTGCCATCAAGGACAACACTTGTCTCATAATGCCAACACATTTCCTCTCACCTGAGGAACCATATGATCCTTCAGATTGTCCATCAAAATCTTTTTTTTCCTTTGCATTATTTTTTGTGAATTCAGCAAGTTCATCTGCAGCAATAGGAGGAACAACCATTTGCTGCAATATGTCCCAAATTGTTGCCTCCTCAAACATTGTCTGAATTTTGTCCTTCCAAACAACATAGTTGGACATCCCATCCAGTCTGTCTTTTATCCTTAAAAACATGGCCATGAAAAACTGTCCAAAATTTGCAAAACCAAGAAAATGGAGAAATGAACTTTCCAGCACACATTGCTATCCCAAAAGTTCAGTCTATGTAAAATTTCACCTTGTTGTCCCAAAATATTAGTTTGTTGTCCAAAAATTCAGTTTGTTGTCCAAACCACCATTTGGTGTTCCAAACTATTGTCTGTTGTTCAAACTACAATTTTCAGCTTGTACCTCTAATACCATGTTGACATTTGATGACTAAAATGTTTCTTGCAATCCCAACCCAGCTTTAATTTCACCTTATCACTCCCATTCAGTTAAATGTCCTTGCCCATAAATATACATTCAACATATAGAATTCTAGAAATGAAATTTTCAGATTAAAACACATGGGACTGTGAACACATACTAAAAAAAAATATGGACATAAACAGACTAGCAACACACATAAAAATACACAGACTTTTGGTCAACTTAGACCAGGGCAAAACCCCTTCAATCTTCTCTAGGGAAAACCTGTTAGAGAGCTCTTCAAATTTATTTATCTTTCAAGTTCAAGAAAAATACATTTCTAGACAAAACAAAACAACAAAATACAACTTATCTCTTCAGCCCAAAACTCAAAAACCATGCCCACTTTGCCTCGATTTTCGTGCACACTTGAAGCTGAAAATATGTATGGACACAACTGTATGGAATGTACTGTATGGATATTTTTTCTGAAAAAACTTCTCTCGAACGACGTGCAACTCACAACATTAAATGTTATTCATATTGTATATTTTGTTGTCTTCTATGCCTCGATTTTCGTGCCCACCTTTGCCCAGAAATCACTCCTTCAACTTGCTGCAACAAATTTCTCCTTCAAAACTTTTCTCCATCTCTCAGCGTCCTTTCTTTAATATGTTCATAAAGAATGAATGCAATCTCTCTTTTCTTTTCCCCCTTTTGTTTCCCTAAATGAATTTTGGGCAACCCTAAGATCTAATGGCTCAGATTCATTTAGATCAAGGGATGAGAATAAATGTGCATTTAATTCTCACTTTCTATTTTTTAATTCACCGATTAAATAAAGTACCCACATGTACTTTATGTCTAAAGTCACTTTTCACTTTATCATTTTACATTGACTTCACCACTTATAAAGTCACACTTAGGAAAATAATTTTTTTGGACACTTTTCCCTAGGTAGAGACTAACCCATGGGAAACCACTTGTCCAAGGTACTTTAAAAATCAACAGAAAGTATGGTCAAAGGTGGTCCACATTGAATGCGGGGTGCAGACCAAGGAATGAAGGGATACTTAGCTCGAAATCATTGTCACCCACAGCCTTCGTGATGGTCTAAGGCCCATATCGAAGTGATCGAAGCTTTCGATGGGCTCTGGTAAGGTCTTCCTTCTATAGGTGAAACCACACCTTGTCGCCCACTTGAAACTTATGTGGCACCCTCTGCTACTCATGAAGTTGTTTATACTTGACATTAACTTTAACTGGGATATCATGAACCTGTCGACGGATGTGCTAATGCTTTCAATAAACCTGGTGGCTTTATCAACTTTGGACTGTACATGTGAAAATTATGCATATGCATTCACAAGAGGCATGACAACATCAATCAGACACAATGGTTAAAATCTCAGGCACACTTAAAAGGGGTTGTGGCTAGTAGAGCTATGGAGAGATCTATTATAGTTGTGTTGTACATAGCGAAGACTCTCAACCCATCTTTGTGTTAATTTTTACACTGCTTTATGTTGTTTCAATTACTTTAGCCCAATTCAATTTTTCAATTAGGAACCTTTTCAATAACAATTAATTCTTTCATCAATCAATAGTGACTAAAGATAGAACAGTAATGTAATGACAATAGAAGACAATCAACACATCAACAAGAGACACTGATTTGGTCAACGACTAGGGAAAAAACCCCACAAGAGGGAAAGCCCTTTGAAATTCTTCTTCTATTAGTTTGTCATAAAATGTTTAGTAGAGAGTACAATGAACCAATACAAAACTATCCATTAAGAATTCCACCAAACAATATCCAAAAATATGATCCCAACAACAATATTGATCATAATTAACTTTACCAATCTACGGTCAACTGTGGTCGACTACAGTCACTTGTAAAAATAAAACCCTAAGTCCCAGCCGCACGGAGGAAGGGTCATGTGTGCGGTTGAAGATTTCCAACCACATAAATAGGCCTGGATGTGTGTGGTTGCAGCCGAAAAATTCTTGTGTTAACCCTACGACTAGAACACAAAAAACCCTAATCACACGTGCGAGCTTCAGACCCTGCAATTCCGGTCTTATACAAACCAAATTCCATGAACTCACTTCAGACTTGTGCAAACCAATATAAAGAAAAGAGAAGATGAAGATGCTTGATGATAATGTGCAAATGAGGGTCACTTGACTTGTATTTATAACCTTCCAAAGGTGTCCAATTTCCTTTTAGGGTTGACCTATCCTTTTATGCACATGTGGGCTTCACTTCAAAAATACAATTTCCTTTGTCCAAATCAAGTGCTTCAAAGGTCAATTTTGGTCCTCTCAAAAAGAGGAGCCTAGTTCCATGATTGGAATTGTCACTAAGCTGCCAAATTAACACTCCCTCTCATCTAGGGAGAAATTCCAACTGCCTCATGTAGCCATCACAAGTATCTTCTCATCATATCATGTCCCATCTCTGCTCGACTCTATTTGCTGATAAATTCTTGAATCTAAAGAGGAAGAATCATACGAGAGCTTCAGCTAGGACACTCTATCCATCGGGAAGCCACTGCTACTACCCAGAATAACTACGAGCAAGGAGCTAATGTTGCTACTTGGGAATCTCTTTCAGCAAGGAGCCAGTGCTATGACCTAGGAATCTCTGCGAGCAGGGAGCCAATGCTACGACCTAAGAAACCTCTGCTAGCAAGGAGCTAATGCTACGACTCGAGAGGCCTCTGCCAGTAAGGAGCCAATGCTACAATTTGAGAAACCTACAAAGAATAGAAGGGATGCAGCTTACCTTATAAGGTAAGGATTGCGCCTATCCCACTGCCAGGAAAATTATTATAGGAGAGATACCACTTACCATAATTGTGCCTAGATGCCAACTAGGGTATACTCTATCAAATCATGAGGTCCCTCAATCCCAAGAGCTCTAAGGCTCAATTCTTCACTCTGGGAGCTCAAACAAGGGGGAAGATCATAGCTATGTGTCCTTGATCAGCATAGACCCTTACTCGGGATGGTCACATCCATCAATCCATGTTGCTCTATGTTTGCAATCTACTCATCAGTCGAAGTATGACGAGGTTTCACAACCCAATCGTCATCAATGTATCTATATAGTCTCATATCTCTCAAATTATATCTCAGAACACAATCCTTCTTACGCTTGATCATCGAAGGCTCACTACCTATCAAAAATAGATCGTCAATATCTAAAATCAAAATCAAAGTCATACCTTGGACCAATTCAAAGTGGAGGTTCAGATCAGTACTGCTACTTGTGAATCCAAGCTTCACTAAGTAACCGTCAATACGGGCATACCAGGATCGAGGAGCTTGATTCAAACCACATAATCCTTTCAATATGAAAATGTAAGTCTTCTTGTCTTGTACATCAAACCCTTGAGGCTACGCAACACATACCACTTCCTTGAACCTTTGAATGCTTTCATCTGATTCATACTTCATCTTTTATAGCCATTTTGAAGTTGCACCATCCCATATATCATTCTTCGTACTTGATTCATCGGCCTTATTATCCTTTCATACTTGTTTTCTCACAGTGACTTCATTTTGTCCGAAATTATCATTGGTCTTAATACTGTTAAAGGGGATGGTCCCCTATAATTTTCTTTATTTTAGTGCCATAACTCATTTTGATGATTGGTGTCGTGGACTGTTGCTAGAAGTGGTCTTCCAGTGACTCTATATAGTCCTCCCACTCTAGACATCAAGATAAAGGCATCTTTCATCCTGGATCCCTTCGGCTAGGTTAGCACTTTTCCATTAATGAAGACTATTTTCATTCTTTTGTCTTCCAAGAAAGAAATATATATCAATTTCTTCTTTAATTCCAGAACATACATCACTCCATGAAGAATAACAAGTTTTTCATAATCCAAATCAAATTTCATAGTAGCAAATCCCATCAGTGGATATGTAGAGTTGTCCCCAAGAATAATCTTCAAACTTCTCTCCCTCTCGACTAGATTTGGGAGGACTTCCTTATACCCGATGAGATGTCTAGAATCCCTACTATCTACCAGCGAGCTACTGTACAAATCTGGAGGAGAAGAGCTAGAGAGGGATGAAATAAGAATGTATTCAGATTGACCAGTAGCTATCTTACTTTCATACTTGGAGTTTCTTGACTTCTTTTAAGGACGAGGACTTTCTTCACAATCATCTAAAGTATCTCTTCTTCTTCAATCATCTCTCTCTCTTCTATCATCTTGCCTTCTTGTATCATCACTTATTCTTCTATCATGGTACCTATTGTTGTTGTAGCTTCAATCAGATCTTGGAGCGTCTCTCTTTCTCAGACAGACTTGGGCATAGTGAGCACGCTTGTGACAATTGTAACATTCAATATCCCTTGATCTTCTATGAGAGTCCTTTAACTCAAGAGAGGAACTATTCGAACCAAATGTTCTTCCTTTTACCTTTTTCTTCTTATCTTGAGTAACAAATGCAGTGGACTCTTCTTCTCCATGCTTATGAATTCCACCTCTTAAAGTCATCCTAGATTCTTCTTGAGTGAGCTTTCCAACAATTTCATCAAATGACGAAAAATTATTCTTATTTCTTATGGCGTTAATGATTCAAGGCTTCCTAAATAGGAGGTAGATCTCTAATAGTTACCAGTACCAAGTCCATGTTAGGCATAGTTTCCCCAACTCTCTGCAATTGATCTTTAAGGTGAGATATCCTCATGATATAGGATTACACAGTCTCTACCTTATTCATCTTCATGTCATTTAGTTGATATTTCAAGGTGATGATTTCTTTCAAATTGTTGACTTCATACATGCCAACTAGCTTATCATTCATATCCTTATACTTTTTGAAATTTCCAACATATGCAAGTAAATGATCTTGTTAGCCATCAACTATAATTTTCGTTTCTTTTAACTCACCTTTCTTGTACTTATTCTTGGTAGCAATGGAAGCATTTTCTGGACGCTCGGGTAATTTTCCTTGAATGTATTCCAAGACATCATTGTCATCAACTATGATTTCCAACCTGATCTTCCAAGCAACAAAGTTAGATGAGTCACCCAACCTCTCATTTTCCTTGAAGTAAGAGGTTGACATTTTGACTTGATTAGATAGGCTCCTTCAACTCTTCCAAAGATGATCGCTTCAACTCTTGTTTACTTTGGGCTTTTCCTTCACCTTAGCTCTTATTCCATGTTAACTTTTACACTGCTCTATGTCGTTTCAATTACTTAGCCCAATTCAATTCTTCAATTAGCAATATTCTCAATAGAAATTAATTCTTTCATCAATCAATAGTAACTAAAGATAGAACAATAATGCAATGACAATAGTATACAATCAACACTTCAACAAAAGACATTGATTTGGTCAATGACCAGGGGAAAAACCCCATAAGAGGGAAAACCTTTCGAAATTCTTCTTCTATTCAATTGTCATTAAATGTTTAGCAGAGAGTACAATGAGCCAATACAAAACTATCCATCAAGAAGTCCACCAAACAATATCCATAAATATGATCCCATCAACAATACTAGTCAGGATTAACTTTCCCAATCTGTGGTCAATTGTGGTCAACTGCGGTCACCTATAAAAATGAAACTCTAAGTCCCAGTTGCATGGAGGGAGAGTCATGTGTGCCGCTGAAGCTTTCCAGCTGTACAAATAGGCTTGGAAGCGTGGGTTGCAAATGAAAAATTTATGTGTCAACCCTGCGATTGGAACCCAAAAACCCTAATCACACGAGCGAGCATCAACCTGCAATTTCGAACATGTACAAACCAAATTACACAAACTGAGTTTAGACTTGTGCAAACCAATCCAAACAAAAGAGAAGAAGATGATGATTGATGATAATATCCAAATGGGGATCACTTGACTTGTATTTACAGGCTTTCAAGGGTGTCTAATTTCCTTTTAGGGTCGACCTGTCCTTTTGTGCACATGTGGGCTTCACTTAAAAAATACACTTTCCCTTGTTCAAATGAAGTGCTTCAAAGGTCAATTTTGGTCCTCTCGAAAAGAGGAGTCTAGTTCCATGATTGGAATTTGTCACTAAGCTGCCAAATTAATAGTTTGTGGATGCTTGGAGTTGTACATGCATAGTATGTGCACTATCATCCTCCTGACAACCTATGTTTGGCCATCAATTTGGGAATGGAATGCAATCAACTTGGTGAGCTTGGTGTCCAACAATGACCAGAGGCTTGAGCAAAATGCACTCAGGAACCTGTTGTTCTGATACGAGATAATGATCTACGGGATCCCAAAATGCACCCACACTGGTTCGAAGAAGACTTTGGCAATCTCTTCTGCTATGATACTCTTTTTGCAAGAATGAAACATAGCCATCTTAGAAAATCTATCAACACTCACAAATACAAAATCATTACCATGTTTGGTAGAAGGTGTTGGAAAATCCGTATGGATGGCAATTAAATGATTTCCCCTTAATGACATTTACTTGTGATATTTTCATTATTAGTATTTGTTCTCTTAATTATCTTTTCTTATCATCAAGAATAATGCTAAGAAACAAATAGAAGAGACCACAAGATATAGGCACACTGTCAAGGAAAAACCCCCCTCGAGGGGAAAACCCAGTCACAAATTATTCCCTCAATAGATTCAAGATGAGATGATCAAGACCCTTAAAACTTAGTCTCAAGACTCCTCCATCAAGTCATCCTCATTTCACTAAGTTTGCATACCATGATCTATGTCACTATGTTAACTTCGCTTTCTTGTCACTGCATTGCACCGAGATTTCAACACTGTCATATAGACCTCATTGTGGTAATGTTGAACTAAAGTCACATCAATATGTGAGAGCATATTACCGAACTAAGAGAGCATGATAACAAGTTGTGAGAGCACCGAAGTGTGGGAGTATCACTTGAATTATGGTTATACCAAAATCATATAAACACATCCCTGTAATGCCACTAAAATTTTTGAAAAGTCTTGTCCAAACTTTTGTCCTGAGATAACAAAAAAATTCCACAAAGACCACAAAAAGTTTCTCTGAAATGTTGGTTGTTTAAGATGCTGAAATGCGAAAATCTCAACTCGTTATATATAGAAGTTTGTCCATTTAAATGAGCTGACATGATACTTTTGAAGAGAAACGTTATTGAATTGAGCCAACATGCTAATATATAATGTTGAGGCTGACTAGAAGAGAATTCTTTCAACAGTAAGGAGACTTGACTTGATGGAGGAGTCTTCAACTTGACTTTGACAATAACCTAAAGCCTACAAAGGAGGCTTGGCCTATGAATTTGACCCAAGCATGAAACCCATGTTTTAATGAGTCAATTCAAAAATAATAATAAAAAAAAAAACTTTTCTTTTGATAAATATATTACAAGATGACTCAAATACATTAAATGAAGACCAAACCTAGTTACATTGTCCAACACTCCCTGTTAACTAGGGAGGTATTCATATTTTCATATAACCAAAGAGGTACATCGAAGATCTCAAACCACATCATCTATGAAGAAGTTTAAGCACCGCAATGCCATGGACTAGATTCCTGACCAGGGCAATCTATCCATTGGTCTCTCATCAATTTAGGCACCACAATGCCATGGACTAGATTCCTAACTAGGACAATTTATCTAGGTAGGACTAAGATGGACTCAAGCTTTCAGCCTCTCTAAGTACCATCACACTTACTTGCTAACCATCAAACCAGAAATCCAGGTGTGTGTTAGAGCTCAATGACCAATGCCACCCTTCTAACTTCGAGACCTAAACATCAACACAAAGTGTTGGCCAGATGCCCTCCCAGGCAATGCTTCACTCACAAAGCCTCTAACCAGTCTCTTCTAATCAAATTGATTGGTAACAAACATGATATCAAAACCTTCGAGAGATTCACCTATACAAACTCAACCCCAATCAATAATATACCTTCACATGTACATAATCAAATGCAAACCTTTGGGGTCTTCCAGACAACTTGATGTTGCTTCTCAACTTTTCATAGTAGGACTATCAACCAAATCTTTGATAGGAGATTCCTCAATCATTCACTTGCATTTCCTACTTCATATGCAGCAACATATTCTTCATTCGGATCATGCTCTCCTTCTTTCAGCAGCACCTCAAAATGCCTTCTCCAATTTCCTTTTCTTTCTCATGGCCTTCACTAAAACTTACGGTTGTTAGCCCTAGTCTAGTGCATGACACATGAAGTAGAGAATCATATATGTCACTCCCTCTTAAACATAGAGGATCTAATTATTCTTGTACAAGGATATTCTCAACCATCCTCTTATCCTATGGAGATTTCATCTAGGCTCCCTCTTATCCTAGGGAGTTATATTTCTTCTTTACGACATCAAAGAATCTTTCATGGCCTCTGTCCTTCTTATCAGATTCATTCATCTATCATGCTTATCAAATCAACTTTACTATGATCATCTTCACCAACTTGAATATGATGTACCTACACAACTTAGATAGCAAGTACAACCAAAATTATAGAATCACAAAGTTAGCCATATCAAAACTTACAATAGAGAAGCATTAGATTATATTTCAAGTTCTTGCTCAGTTTTAGTTACAAACCTTAACTCACATTCATAGCTCATCAATCAAACTCATTATATCTAGGGTTCCAACAACAAATTACTTCATATAGCAAACCCTAGAGTCAAATCAATGCCTCTAACAACTTTCAAAATTCACATGTTAGACTCCTCACTAGGATTTTTATACATATCCTAGATTTCATATATGAGCTTCAACAATCAATCACAACTTAATTAGCATCATGACTAGTATCTATTAAGGTTTGATGTAAACCCTAGATTTCTTAATTTCACAGTCTCAACAACAGATTGCAAATTGTCATATCACACATACTAGAGAATTTAAATATTACTAGGGTTTAACTGCAAAACCCTATATTTTCAAAACATCATCCTAGACCATCAAACTTTGACTAGGGGTTGTTTCCAAACCCTAAGACTCATGACCATTAACACTTAGGTCAACACATATATCTAGGAATTCATCATCACATCATATGTCTAGAAATATTAAAATGTTAGACATATACTAACCTAGAATAGGCTAGGGTTTCAACCAAATGAGCACATACTTAGGTTTTCATTCCTAGGACTCAAAATACTTAACAAGGGTTTTTCTTATAGACCCAACCAAACCTTAAAGATCTAGGGTTTCATAGCAAAGAAAACCCTACTATTCCAAAATTTCAAAGGTTTAGGATCTCAGACAAACATCGTTCAAACCTAGCAAGTTAAGATTTTATGATCATACCGAAATCCCAAACATGACATCATCAACAAAAACTTCAAATAACATTTCCCAAGCATACTAGGGTTTCACACATTGTCAACATACCCTTAGGTTAGGGTTTTCCAAAGAACCAATCCAAGGTTCTTGAAAGTCAATTAAGAATATAAGGGGGTAGATTTATCAAGTGATCAATTACCCAAAGTACATTGTGATTCAATATAGCTGGACATAATGATGTCAGTAACATATTATCAAATGAATAAATATTTATTATAAGGAAATCAATGTTTTGTAGTTTAAGACATACCTTTGTTCCTTGACAAACCTTGTAGGGAGTCCTTGAAGTTTCATGATATTTTGTACATGTAACAAATACTTCTAGACAAAATATATGATACCTAGAGTATGATGTTAGCTCTCAATCTATATTTTTCTAAGAATGGAGGATGGAATCCTTCATATAAAAATCAATCTTTTCTTTCATTCTAATTTCACTTAACATCCTAGATTTCTTTGTAAATCCTAGAAGATAAGGATTGAGATCCTAATATGAGATTTTAGTATGTTATTTAGGGAGTACAATATTTGCCCTAGATTGGTTATAAATAAGAATAATAAGAAACTTATGAATATACGTACCTTGTTTTTTACATACCTTTGATTTGATAGCGTATTAGACTTATTGAAAGTGTATCTTGTGGGTACTTACCATTGTGGTGGCACCACACTCATTTTTTGTTGGAAACACCAAAACTGTGTTATTGTAATAACACCGACACCTTCTTATCAAAGCCTACACGATGTTGGGAGCACCGAACATAGCACCGAAGTCATCTCTTCACCGAAAATATTGAGACTTGTGCCATCACTGAAAATGTTAGGACTGTATCATCAAAAAATACTAGGACTATATCATCACTGGAAATGCTAGGTCTTTATTATGGAAAAGATTTGAACTGTGGAAGCATAGAGATTATCTTTACACCCTGCCTGAGCTCAATGAAACATTTGTTTTATTAGAAGTTGGTATCTTTGTTATTCTTCTTCACGAGATCATATTACTGTGGAAGCATCGAGATTGTGTTCATATCACCGAATATGTGGAAGCATAAAATTGTATAACATTGAACTTATAACAACACCAAGATCTTCTCTATTGTAACATTGAGCCTTGTCACTGTGGTTATACCCTTAACTTAGACCGAACCATCATCACTGTAAATATACCCTTAACATCGACTCTCCTCACTATTGTGGTCCTGAAACAATGTTATAGTAGTAGCACTGAACATGAGATAATCTTCGCTTCATTTTATGAGATATCTGAACTTCCTTTTAGAGATATATCGAACCTTCTTTCAAAGATGTCCAAACTTATTCTTTTGAATAGATGTGAGCTTCTGTGTTGATACATGTTGGAACCCTGCATTGTCATTGTAACAATCTTCAAACTACCTTTGACTTTGACCATAGCTCTGAAACCATGTTGGAAAATCCATATAGATGGAAGTTAAATGATTTTCCTCTTAATGATAGTAACTTGTGATATTTTCATTATTAGAATTCGTTCTCTTAATTATCTTTTCTTATCATCAAGATTTATGCCAAGCAACAAATAGAAGAGAACACAAGATATAGGCACGCTGCCAGGGCAAAACCCCCCTCGAGGGCAGAACCCAATCACAATTCTTCCTTCAGAAGATTTAAGATGAGACGACCAAGACCTTTACAACTTAGTCTCAAGACTCCTCCATCAAGTCATCCTCCTTTCACTGAGTTTGCATACATGATCTACGTCACTATGTTAACTTTGCTTTCTTGTCACTTTGTTGCACCAAGACTTCATCACCGATATTTCAACACTATCATAGAGACCTCACTATGGTAATGTCGCACTGAAGTGGCACCAATCTGTGAGAACATATTACTGAACTATGAGAGCATGATAACAAGTTGCGAGAGCACTGAACTATGAGAGCATGATAAAAAGTTGTGAGAGCACTGAACTATGGGAGTATCACTTGAACTGTGGTTATACCAAAAACATCTAGACCCATCCCTATAATGCCATTGAAAATTCTGAAAAGTCTTCTCTGAACTTCTGCCTTGAGATCACCGAAAAGTTCCACAGACCACCGAAACTTTCTCTGTATTTGAGTTGTTTAGATGCTGAAATGTGAAAATCTCAACTAAGTATATATAGTATTTTGTCCATTTAAATGAGCCGACATGATACTTTTGAAGAGCAATGTCACTGAATTGAGACGACATGATGATATATGATTCTGAGGCTGACTAGAAGAGAATTCTTTCAACAGTAAGGAGTCTTGCCTTGATGGAGGAGTCTTCAACTTGACTTTGACAATAACCTAAAGCCTACAATGGAGGCTTGACCTATACATTTCACCCAAGCATGAAACCCATGCTTTAATAAGCCAATTCAAAAATAACAAAATTTATTTTTTCTCTTCTTTTGACAAATATATTACAGGATGACTCAAATATATTAAATGAAGACCGAACCTAGTTACATTTTCCAACAGAAGGAAGGCAAGACATATAATCCATGGAGATGGATTCCCAAGGCTAGCTAGGAGTACGCAAAGGAGTGTACAAACCTTGATTCTTAATGGTTGGCTTGGTGATGGCACATGCAATACAGGATCTGATATATCTTCCAACATCATGTCGAAGTTTTGGCCAATAAAAATACTTCTACAATACTCCCAATGTTTTGTCCAGACTGAAATGCCCTATGAACCAACTGTAGTTCACCTCCCAAATCAACTTGGCGCGCTCACTTGAAGGAACACAAAGGTGTCGCAGGTAGCATAACAATGCGTCCTAGAGGTTGAATTTTGGTACTTGTTTTCCATCCATCATCATCTGGTATGTGGTGGTGAATTCTAGAGCATTTTTGCACAAGTACAACCATCCAAAAGTCTCGTACCCACAAGAGTTTAGAACAATGGTTAATGCCACAACTAGGGCCCACAAGAGTTTAGAACAATGGTTAGTGCCACAACTGGGGCTCAACTGAGGCAATCAACAACGTTATTGGTATTTCCCTTCTTGTATTTAATGTTCAAATGAAATTGTTGTAGATATGTGGACCATTTCTGATGGTGATCATTCTACAACTTTCCTTGTGTCTATATAAATTGAAGAGGTCGGTGATTTGTGTGGATGATCATATCCTTCCCCCGAATGTAATGTTTCCACTGTCAGCAAGCCTACACGATGGAATACATCTCCTTATCGTAGGTGGGTTATTTCCAAATTGTATCGGAGATTGTTTCACTATGATAGGCCACAGGATGCCCTTACAGGGTGAGAAATGCACCAATAGCATAGTTAGAGCCATCTGTCTCAATTTCAAATGGAAGTTGTAGGTCTGGCAATGTGAGTATTGGCACAAAGAAATGGTGGTGTTTCAACTCAATGAATGCCTTTTGTTGGGACTCAGACCAAAGAAACTTTTCTTTCACTCTGCCTTTGGTAACTTGACTCAAAGGTCAAGTGATAAGAGAGAATCCCAACATGAACCTTCGATAGAAATTGGCAATGCCCAAAAAGCTGTGAAGCTCTGTTAGAGTTGTCGAGGTTGGCCAATCCCGAATGACTTGGATCTTAGGTGGATCCACATGCATGCCTTTTTCATCAATAATGTAACCCAGATGTTGGACTCGATTCATGCCAAAGGATCATTTCTCCAATTTGGCACATAGTTTGTGTTACCGCAGGGTTCGAATGACCTGCTGAATATGTTACAAGTGCTCTTGCCAACTCTTGTTGAAGATGAGGATGTCATTCATATATACAACCACGAACGAGTTAGTGAAAGGCCAAAAGATGTCATTCATCAACCTCATAAAAGTTGCAAGGGCATTTGTCAACCCAAAGGGCATGATCAACCACTCAAAAGGGCCCTGCATGGATTCGAAGGCGATCTTCCATACATTTTTGTGTTCTATCAGAACTTGGTGATAGCCAGACTTCAAATCAACCTTGCTTAAGTAATTGGCCCCCTCGAGTCGGTCAAGAAGGTCATCAATATTTGGTATCGAGTACCAGTTTCTGAGAATGATTTTATTTAGTGCCTGATAATCAACACAAAGTCCCCAGGTCCCATCCTTGTTCTGTACAAGTACAATTAGGCTCCCACAAGGTGAGGAACTTGGTCAGATGTGCCCTTTTTGTAGCAACTCTTAGATTTGTCACTTGATTTCCTCATTTTCCAAAAGAGAGTCACAGTATATTGGCCCATTGGGTAGAGGTGCTTCGAGAGTCAGATCGATCGAATGTTTGACCTAACAGTGTAAAGGTACCACTATGGTGAGGAGAAGATGACCATGTACTCTTCCACGACCTTATTAGCTTGGTTCTGTTGCACAGAGGAACCCTTTCTGGGGGCCATGGACATGGCCACGATCTTCCCCTTACTTTGAGAGTGAATCAGAGAGAAAGAAAAAAATATTGATCGAGGAGATGATCTTACTGCATTGATTAGTAGAGATCAAAGAAATGGTGGTAGGCGAGGCTATCTCCAGTATCCTGTAGAGTTTTCTGCCCAAAGTAATACTAACATTCTGAGGTTTGGACTCGTACACAACATGGCGCCTCCACAAGTATGGTTGACCTAATAAAACATCACAAAATTCAAGAGGAGCAACATCACACAATACATTGATGTTGTAGGGAAGGCGACATTACTGGCTAACATAGAGATCTCGTCCTTGATGGAGCCACCTGATGGTGTATTGTTGCAAGTGTGGTGTGGTCAGCAAGCCTAATCGCTTAACGACATTTGTTGAGATGAAGTTCTTTTAGCTCCCACAATCAACAATGAAATGCAGTGGAGAACCCTTCACCTAGATCTATGAGTGGAAGAGATGCTCCCCCTCCTCTGGATCTTTAGGCTCAATCTTCTAGACCTTGATGGTGGCAACGATGGCACGGGTTTATGCATTAATAATCTGCTTCCACTTGTCATTCCCCTTGTCCAGTTATGGGTTAGAGTCGGAACATGCATCTAACTCTGAAGCTTTTAGCTAGACCACCAGTGACTGCTTGACACGACACTCATTTGTGTTGTGCATGGGGCTCTTGTGGAACTCACACCACTTTCTTGTTTCCTTTGTCTTCGTGGCATTATTCTTTGTTCGTGGCTTCAATGGGTTGTCCTGGGTCACTCCACCTTGGCTCTATCCTTTATTATGTGGTTTGGCGGTGCCTTTTCCCTACTTCGGATTCACAGATCTAAAGTCTCACTTCTTCTGTTTAACTTTTTGCTTGATCTTGACAGCACATTGATATGCTACGTCAAGTGAGGAGATATCCAGGAACTCCATTTCTGCCTAGATGATTTTGTGCAAACAATCATGGTACTTGAATACCATATGCCACTCTAAATCCTTGACACCCAACTTCGTGTGTATGGTATGAAAAATATTTGTGAACTCCAACACGTCTTAGTCCCTTTCCTTTTGTATTGTGGTCCATTTTATGTACTTATCTTCATAGCTCCCGACAGGGTAATATTTCTCCTTGATGACATCTCGAAAAGAATTCCAAGAGGGTGCAACTAAAAGTAGGGAGGGTTTCTCCTCGTTCCTTTGCTCACAGTAAGTTTCCCACCAATCCTTGACATGGAGGGCGACTTTGAGGAGTGCAAAAGTAATCTTTTCCCTATTGGAAAAATTATGGACCAAAAAATATCCTTCCAGCAGATTTAACTATCTATCTAGAGAATTTGCTTCTATCTGACCTTCAAATATAGGAATGTCAAAGTTAACTTGTACCATAAAGGGTGCAGTACCTTTGAAGTGATTGTTGGATGAAGATGCTTCGCCCATTGATACCCGTTGAAGAATCTAGAAAAAAATATCCATCATCTAGTTCCTTTGTCACTTAAGGGCCTCTTCGAGCAACAATTTGAAAGGATCTCTTATTCCCTCGTCTTTCTTTTCTTCTACCATGGGAGGTCGCCGGGGTCAGTGAGGCCAGTCTTGCAAAGGTTCAACCAACTCAAGTCCTAACTCCTTATACCCCAACCTCGTTAGGGACATGCACAAAAAGACAAAGAAAGCGCAGACCACTTTTATACAACTAATCCAAATTTATGAAGGAATGAAATGAAATATAGATTTAAACAAAAACACAGAGAGACAACAAAACATAATTTCAATTAGTAAATAGCAATTGCTGAAAATTGTTTACATGCAAGAAGGAAACAAACAAGCTCGAGTGATGGTAGCTTATCTTTAAGAAGATATGTGAAGGCTATATGCCTTCAAAATTGAGTTACAATAAGGCTCTCGGGCATTTTTATCATCAAGAAACAATGGAAAACCCTAAACATCCAAAAACCTAACCCTAGTGCCAAAAGCTTGTGGACCCATTGGGGTTAGTTGGAACGTCAACTTCTCGAGGTCATAACTTTGGCATACAATCTCCATTTGGTGCGCATGAAAGCCCGTTAGAAAGGTTTATTCGATGACAACAACTTTTCACTGCAAACTCTAGGTTGTTACCCTTATGTTTGCCCGTTTACCCCAAAAAAAGTCATTTAGGACCTCAAAATGGCTTTGGAAGTCCAGGACCCAAAAAAATGCCAAATCTAGAAAAGTACTGAAAGAAAATAATGTTGGGGGTCCAAGTGGAAGAGGCGGGTGGCCACCAATATCCACCTAGATCATCTAGACCTTTTAGGGAATTATATCTTATTCCAATCATATGATCTTTACTGCCCAAAAAACTAAACATCAACCATTTCTAACAATCAATAGAGAAAAGAATACATGTACCTATGTATTGATGCTCACAAACCAAGGCACTAGAATAGTGCTATTAAAGTAATTAATAAAATTGAACTATTGCATACCAAAAAAATGTTGAAGGTAAGGTGCACATATTTGGGTAGTGTAAGCAATAAGTAAAATTTTACTAAAATGAATTCTTTGCATGGCAAGGAGTACTTTCTAATTTAACTTCGAACCCATTTGTACGTTTTTTCAATAATTAATCAAGAATTTAACAAAACATAAAGATTATGCTCCATTGGTTTGTAGTTAATAAAACATTTACTATTTCAACTAAAGCCAAATTAGCTCTTAAAAGTTTCCTTTTTAGGCTGTGTTAGGAATATAATAATTCAAGTTCTAGTTGATTGATTTTCATCAGTGTTTTCATTGCAAAATTATGATGCAAGCAAATTATGATTTCTTAAGCCTCTGGTCTAACATTTTAAATATGAAAACATTCAATCCTAAGTATTGTTTGATATTATATAGCTTATGATACAACTACAAAATGAAGACAACAAATTTCAAGTAGAAAAACATTCAAATATATGCATCATTAGCATAAATCAATATGTTGAACAATATTACTTATTGAACATTAAAGCACTTATTTAGCTGAAGACTTCAATTGATAATCTTTTGCGAATAATGCAAAGCGCTTCAAATCATTTCGAAGAACGCTTTCAACCACAGGAGAGAGTCCCTAGAAAACAAATGTACATAGTGAGTTACAAACATTCCAAATGACGACAAATGTACACATTACTACAAGAAATTAAGTTTGAAAACCAATTTGGCTACATTCAAATTCCAGTTACTCAAGGATTTCATTTTGTTAATTACATCATTGGCAGAAGTCTAAGAAAATCAAATTGGTTTGCAAATATAAACACCAAGTCAAGCTTAAACAAACTCAAAATCCTAACATACAACACATTTTTAGATCATTAGATAAGAAATTGGAATAAGCTTTTCAAAGTGTCATGAAAACTTTTTGTGTTAAAAAAATAAATAAATAAATAAATATATATATATATATATATATATATTATTATATATATAACAATTAATACCTTCCACCCATAAAATCTAGGAGCATAGAACACCCATTCACTGGTTGTTAGCTTAAAATATCGAAAAAGGTGCATGCACAACTAAGGTTGTCAGTGGTAGAGGAAAATGTGTATTTTAGTATGAAGTAGTGCCCATTCTTTGCCACAAGGACTTTAAAGCAGTTACAAACAATAAAAAAGACAACCTTGTTTAGGTTTTATAAGAAACATTCACAAGCCTAGTGAGGACTCAATGGTAATTTCATACTTGTTAATAACTTACATGATTTACCCAAAGGTATATGACATTTATACTTTGACCTTATATGGTCTAAATATCAGTATCATTGAGTAAAAATACAAAGAGTATTAATATATCAAGTCAAAGATACCACCCACGTGATTTCTACATTTCATACTAACTTTAATTGGCTCTCATGGCACCCTCAGAGAAATGTCCAAGTCTAAAGTTTATTATAGGCCTAGCCACACGTATGGGTGACATTATTGGGATGCAAATTTATGATAAAAACATACAAACCAACTAGCATATAAGAAAATTCAAGAAACATAAATTACAACCTTGAGTCATTGATTGACAAAACCCTATATCGTTCTCACCTTTAATGACTAAACTAGATATGAAAATGATATGTATCCTTGCCATAGTGGACTCATCCTATGAGTTACCCCATCTCTAAGACAAGTGGAGATGAATGGGGTGGCCCAAATGGGAAAGGAGACATCCCTAGCATCCGCAAGGAGTCCCTTTTCCAAACATGGGATGAATTGAGGATGTTTGAGATGTATTTGGATAAAAATGGAGACTTGGGGCATCCCATGGCTTATTTTCCCTAACGAGGACCAAAACAACCATGTTTTGTGACCTAATTAGCAAAAGGTAAGAATAATTTTGAATAGTTCGAAAGCATCTTCAGTTCTTTTATTATGATATATATATATATATATATATTTATATATATTATATATATATATGCATGAACATGCCCATGTCCCCTTGTCATGGAAGCTCATGCAACTTAGGAGATAAGTAATAAGAAAATATCACGGGAAATTACCATGAATATATATGAGAACATTCTCCAAACCTTTAGACACTTGTTTTAATCTAACCAAGTAAAACTTCTTCTTATGAGTCAAAGAATGTATGAAATATTTAAAGAGTACCATGCTACAAGCCATTCACAAGAAAAACAAGAGGGATTACTATTTTTGAAATAAGCTCTTAGATACTTTAGTCACACCCTCAAGACACTCTTCATCATGCATCACTTATCAACTTTGAAATGTGAGGATTTATAATGTTTCAATGGTTAACTATTACTTTTCTTGTTATTGAGGCCCTTATGATTGTTAGGAATAACTCAGGGTTGCATTCCTTAGATTATTGCTAGTTTTTTAGATTGTTCCTTCATATTATTTGATTTAGTTTATTTAATGTTGGTTTATTCTTCTCTTTATTACAAAATTTGGGTTATTGTTGGTTCCATTCAAATCTCATACTATTTCTTATAAATCTCTCCTTCTTAATTCTATTGTTCGCCTAAATAATTTTGGTGATTCCATGGTTTATATAAATATTTTTGGCTAGTGACATGTCTTAAGAATTCATAATGAATGTGCAACTAACGTTTTTGAATCATCCCTTTACTAGGGATCCCTAGGGTTTAACCTTGATCATCTCTTTTCTAGGGTTAAACTCAATCATCTATTTTTTGGGTGAGCTAGTGTTTTTCCTGAGGTTTAAACCCTCCTTCAAGCAAGCACATGGTTTCTACTATTTCCTAGGGTTTCAACCCTCCTCCAAGATTGATGCACTTTTTATAGGGGTTTTAGGGGTTTTTTCTTAGGGTTTAGATCCTTCATTAAGGCTAGCATTCTCTTCCTTCCTTTGTTTTGAAACAAAAGGTGGCACAATGTAGATTTATTTTTTAAGACATTAGTGCCCTTCTTTCTCTTCGGCTTATAAGGGTGAACTTCAAAGGAATTTACAAAGACTTCCTTTTGTTGTTGTTGAACCTAATATACTCATCTTAAAATGTACATCTGGTTGTGCACTTCACATATGGTACCTTCCTCTCCATTTATTGGCAATCACATAATGAAAAGAAAGTGATTATTTGGTCAAATCAATGGATTATAAAGGACATATATGATGGTTTCAAGTGGTTGCCTCAAATATTATGATATGAGCTGTCATTTGCGGCATTTTCAATTGGTTCATTCCATACAATGATTCGGCACTATTCAACCACCAACTTTATTTTAACACCTTTATGGATAAGCTTTATGAGCCTAACATTAACCAATTCCCCCATACCCACTTTTTTTCTAGTTTCTTGGCACATTTTCAAGTAAGGAGGGCCCACCACATGCCACCATTGCTTGTAAAGACTACCATAATTATGTTAGGTGCTAGGATTTTCTCATTCTTGAGTTACTTCATGGTTACCTCCAATCCATCCCTCTCAAGGTCTTTGAAGAGATAGTTCTTCTCAAGAGGATCAATTCTATAGGAATCTAATGGGAAAGCTCCATAGCAAGATCTGTTGGATACTTGGGGGGTAGGGGGCGAGGGGGAGTGTGAATTAGTATAATACAATTTTCTACTTATTTAAACAATCAAAACACTATGAAGGATCAATCTTATAAATTGAACATGTAACACAAGATATGCATGGCAACCCTTACGGGAGAAAACCACAAAACTTCTTTATATGAAAGATCTTATAGGCCCAACCTATTGTTACATCAATTTGTAGGCAACAACCTACAAGAGACACCAATCTATTAGAAAATCAAAAAGGCAAAAAGATTTTCTTATATTAATAATTACTTGTGATATTCTTGTAGTTTTATTATCTTCTTTTATCTTAGTTTCATCAAGCAATCATCAAAACAAAACATGAAAATCAATGACACTAAATGTAGGCACTCAACCAGGGCTAAAACCCTTCTATAGGGGAAAACCCAGTCCAACTCTTCCACTAGTAAATCAAATTGAGATAGACCAAGACCCTAGACCCAAAATACCTTCCTCTCCACCCATTCAGCCTTTCAAGACGATTCAACAAACTCCAGAAGACACTTCTTGTCTAGCAGCTTTAGCCCAACAACAATCCAGAATTTTGACCCCCGACAACTTCAAAATTTCGGTCGAGCTACAATCCAAAATTTCCACCCTCAGCAACCTCAAAATTTTGGTCCTTCCAACAACCTAATGCACCTATTTTATCACAAGTCCAAGCAAGCAGTTGTACAAAATTTTTCAAAGTTCAGAATCAGCAGCCAACCAGTTCTTATATCATTGTAAACCAAATTTATGCAAATTGTAAATGTAAATGATGCTAGTACGACAATTTAATTTTGTAACAACCTAGGCAAGCCTATGGTTTTGGCGACGAATTTCATCCTAGGAGATTTTTCGTCTCACTGCATTATGTGTGTTTCTAAACACAAATAATCGACAGAGTTTTTTCCTACAACTTAAAGCCAAAGCTAGGGTGGAATTCATTGGCAAGGTCTTAGGTGAGTCCTAGTGTTATATCTTGTCTTTGTAAAAGTGGTTTGGGAATAATTTAAGTTATTTGGCTAGATTATTTATTACATATCATTTGGTCTACTAGATTATATTGTATTGCAGAATTTGGTAAATATTACGAGGGTCTATAACGAATGTGTATTCCCCTTTTGAGGTTTGAATTTGTAATATCTAATGTAAACAATATTTTAGTGCATGGTCCCTCATAATCAGAAACAATGGCTAAAGGGTGGAAAAAATAATTAATCCCCTCGTGTCAATTAATTAATTTTTCTCGCAAAAATTAAATTAAATCCTAAGCTGGAAAATTAATTAATTTAGAGTCAAAAAATTAATTTAAATAAAAAAATAATAAATAAATAAAATTAAAAATTAAAAATTTCTCCAAGTGAAAAATGACCAAAAAATCTATGGGTCAAAAAGAAGTCAATTTTTCAAGGTCCCCCACCAAGGAAAAAATGGATTTTTTAAGAAAAATTGAGCTCTTGGACCTTGGTGGTTAAGTCAAAGTCAAATTTTTGAGGAAATTAATCCAAAATATTAATTTTTGAATTAATGAAAAATGGTTTTTAAGAGAAATTCAAAAATTCCTCAAAAATAAATATTTTCAAAGGAAGAAATTAAAAGATGATCAATATTTATCAATGGTCAAGATTATTTTGATGGGGAACAAGCCAACTAGTCGTTATTTTGCCTTGGAAGGATTTCTCTATAGATAGAAGTCATTTTGCTTCTATTTGGATATCTTTGGTCAGTGTAAATTTTGTAACGTTGGTATTGATCAATTGATCTGTTGGAAACGTCTGCATATCATAATAAAAGACTTAGGGGTTCATTTCATGGTGTCCTTGTCTCATTGATCTATGGTACGTGCTAGTTATGGTTAATCCTATGTTGTGCTTAATTTTTATATAAGCTTGTTATTCATTTGTCAATGATAAGAAAATTCTATTGGTAGATTTTGGGTTTGTGTTAGGTGATATGATTCACTATGTCTAACAAATGTGTTTGAAGAAATATTATAGAGATCTGCAGGTACATTAGACCTTGGGTTCCAAGTTTACAGACTATGGGCATGGGTTGACCTTGTTTGGGCTCCGGAAAATTTATGTGATTTTCTTACTTCACTAAGACTTTGGTTGAAACCCTATCTTTTGAAAATACATTGATCCATTGTCATTATTTCAAAATTTAATTTACTCAAAAATATTTTATTTACAAACATTGTATACTTGTATATATCTTGTAAATAACTTTTTGCATATAATTTTGTAGAATTGATTTTTTCCTAACCCTTGCTTTGCAATAACTGGAGTTTGGGGTTTTATTTTAAATTTTGTATATATTGCTTTTTTTGGGAAATTTTATTTTCATTTGTGAAGGTGAGATTTGAACTATTCAATAAGAGATGATGGAGTTTTTAGCTAGATCTAGGCCATGGAGGGTAAGATCTAGTCTCCATTTAATTTACAAGGCCAACATTTAGCAAATTCGTAGTGATTTGGGCTATTACTGAAGATTTAAAGCAATCATTCGTGTTTTGCAAGGTTTTGATATTTTTCTAGGCCTCCTAAGCCCATCGTAATCCCTTCCAGCCCTAGTTGATGCCTCTTCTTCCTCCTCTAGTGAGCCACTAGCCTATTTCTGCCTCTAACCCCCTGTCGTCAAGCCCTAAGGGCATCTGACCCTTGACCGCAGACATAATTTGGCTTCCTAGGCCTCGTCATGAGCCCTTTATCCCCTGTCGTAGGCATTTCCAGGCCTCTTAGGCCTAGCCATAGGCCTTAGTTGCCTCCTCCCCTCCTCAGTCGGCCCTACTCCTCCCATGTTGCCCTCCTCCTCTGTCGCAGCCTCCTATCCCCCTTTACTCCCTCGGTTTCCCTTATCCCTCCTCCCTCATCTTGTCACAATCCCCAAGGGGCTGTCTTCCCTTGGTTGCAACCCTTTAGGGCTTGTGCATGCCTCTAAGGCCTCTTTACCCTTGATGGCAGGCCATAGTGGCCTCTGCTGCGTTAGTCACAGGCCTAATAGGCTTTTCTACCCTAGTCCTTGCCTTCTCCTTGTCTCATTTGCCCTCCCTTCATTTTTTATTTGGATGTCATTGAAATTTCTGAGCTAAAACTTGTTTGCAAAGATATTGGTCATATTTTTGTGATTGTAGGTAGCCTCTCAATTGGAGAAATTTTGGACAAGGCTTCTAGTCATCAAGCTAGCCAAAACATCAATTGGTTTGCCTCTCGAAACCCTTATTCTCCCCATTGTTTAACTTACAACTATCTGAACATTGCATTAACAATGGTATAAGATTCATTTAAGTTCCCTAAAATAATTTATAAGTTGTCTAGCACATTGATAAGTTATTGTTAATAATTGGATAATAATCTATTTGGCTTGTTGCATGATTTATTGATGATTGTCATACTCGTTTGGGACAGCATGCTAAGGTTTGATCCTAATAGTGACAAGCATTTGTTGGAAATACTAGGGGGGGGGGGGGTGGGGGGGGGTGAATCAATATTTCTTTTCAATTGTTATTTTTACCAGTTAGATCACTTATAATTAGAACACCAAATGAACAATAAAATTAGTAATTCTTTTCAAATTGTTATTTTTACCAGTTAGATCACTTATAATTAGAACACCAAATGAACAATAAAAATAAATACTTTTATTAATCTCAATAAATCAAGTACAATATTTGTGTAGGGCTCCAACCCTAGATGAAGACAACTATCTTCAATCTCCTAGGCTCCAACCTGTATTTTGCCAAGCACTGACTTGGACTTCCCAAGGCTCCAACCTTGTGAGTTTGCAGCACCAACCTTTAGGGCTCCAACCCTATCTCTGGTACAGGCACCAACCTTGTCTCGTTGAGGCTCCAACCCTTAGCTTTACTTCATCAAGATATGTTTGGTTATACTTCACGGTTCTCAATGGTCTTCTTCATCGAGCCCTGTCAATCTTCAGCTTCACTATAGTCTTAACATTATTTCATTAATGAAAACCTTGCTCTCTTCACATGAAGGTGTCTCCGCTATCATTCATGGTACCCAACCAATGATCTCCAAGCTACCTCATGATGGCTAATGCATCATGGTCTTCAACATTATCTTCAAGATCTTCAAGGTGTCTACAAAAGGCAGTCCTAGTTATGCAACTGCTCTAAGCCTCTTCAAGGGCGTCTTTGAGAACTTTTCAAGGGAGTCTTCACATTTTTTCCCCAACAAGAGATTTCTCCATAAGCTCTTCAATGGGTGCTTCAAGATGTCTTCAAGGTCTCTTCACTATGCTGCACTAAGCCTTCTCCACTACACCATTCTTCATCACCCAATCTAGACCATCAACTCTGCACCATACTGCACCATCTATTTTGCAACAATATTCTTGCACCATGCTGCACCAGTAATTCACCAACACTTCTTCACCACAGCTCACCAATTATGTACCATCTATTCAGCAGCAATATTCTTGCACCACGCTGCACCAGTACTTCACCAACACTTCTTCACCACATCTCACCAATTCTACACCATCTATTCAACAACAATATTTTTGCACCATGTTGCACTAGTACTTCACCAACACTTCTTCACCATAGCTTCACCAATATTGCAATACCAACAATTCTAGGCTACACTGAGACTGTAATGCCTACTGATCTAGGCTCCACCTAGATCACAACACCCAATGTTATGTTTTCCAGGCATAGTATCATTAGGTTACTTCATTAGATCATCATCTCCACTCAAGCACTGAATTGTACAATGTCTTCATCACACTATCTTCACAATAAGAGAGGCACAGTACTTATGTCTACATGTAGGGAGAGGCACCGCTACTCAAACCACCATACGAACTCTGTCCCAAGATAATAACTCTGTCATAGTCAAGTATGTAGAAGACTTATAGATACGCCATAGCAAAAAAAGGTTAAGACTTTAGTTCACAACTGATGTATCAGTTTGAGGGTCAATTACTTAGCCCGCAGTCAAGTTTGGGGACCCTTTCCGCAGCTTGGAGATGACGACTGGAAAAGTATGCAAAACAGTCTTCAACCACCCTAAAACAGTCTGTAATCCACCATAAAAACAGTCTGCAATTCATCATAAAACAGTACACAATCTGTGCTTTAAGGTGGTTGGTTTTGTTCTTTAGTTCACGAAATGTGAACTAATCTTCGTCTCTAAGATCTGTATTCTTCACCACAATTCTGAACTGAATTTTTATACTTATCCAAATACACATAGGTTCATATATAGTTGTTTGCCATAATTGAAGGGACACATCTATTGAATGAGTATGTTACGTGTTGTCGCACAGACTGTCACGACAATGCTCAGACCGGGGGCTGTCACTCTGATCCCCGATCCCTCCGTTTAAGCCTGTCTCCCGCGGCTAAGGGGGGTCGACCCTGTAGGAAAGTGGAAAACCAACTGTGAATCAGTTGGTTTGGGAGACACGAAAGGACGAAAGCACTTAATAGATTTTGTTTAACTTAACGGACCAGTGTCTTATGGGTTTGACGTTTAAATGATTACTTATTGTATGCTGCAGAAATGTAAACCCCACAGAGTAATCATAACAATGCAAGATATCCAGTAAACTCATGATGTTTTTAACGATGATCTAGCAATTTAAGAAATAAACTTCGAAAGATACAACCATGTAAACTTGCACATTAACCAGATATTGTATTCAAGCATGCCAGATAAACATTAATCCCAAAATTTCAGCCTCAGCAAAAATAGAACGCGATAAAATTCCCAGGCTTAGACTTCAAATGGCAAAAGTATTTCCACGATGAATATTTTTATGCTTTTCCGACAAAATTAAATTTTGTGAAATCTAAACTGAAACAAATTCTAATCTAAAGTCCTAAAATTTACTTTTTATGAATTTTTATATTTATTTTATTTTTTTTTTATTTTTTATTTTTATTTTTATTTTTAATTTTTATTTTTTATTTTTTTTTTTTTATTTTTTATTTTTTTATATATTTTTTTATTTATTTTTATTTTATTTTTTTTTATATATTTTTTTTTTTTTTAACCAAACAAAATAAAACTAAAAAAAAAATCTATTTTAATCTATTTAAATTAAAACTTCCAATCAAACAAAAACAAACTGACCCAAAGCTGAAAATTTTTGCATATTAATTAAATCTGAACTAAAAATCAAACCAAAGTCAAAACGATTTTTTTTTTTTTATGAAATTTTTTTTTACCTTTTGAATAAAATCAAAACAAAAATAAAATTAAATCTAACACAACATATTAAAACATAATACACGTAACTAAAAAGAGGAAATCGATTTTTGTTTTTAATTTTTTATTTTTTATAAAACCTAAAACTTAAGAAAATAGAAACATAAGCATATACTAAACTAAAAGCTAAAAAAAAAAAATTAAAATCTAAATACTAAAACTCAAAATCTTAACGCATACGTATATATATTAAAACACAAAACGTAACTAAAAAGAATAAAACAAAAAAAATGATCTTAATTCTAACTCTACGCTGAAACGAATCACCCTATGCCTACAGCATTTAAAAGAAATCGATTTCAGTTTTTCTTTTGCATACCCAGATCGATTTTGACTTACGCTGATCTCAGGGTCTAAATGTTGGACGGTGGAAATAAGCAAACCCACGCAGGACACCAAAAAAAATCACACACTTACCTGGCCCGTATGGAAAACTGGTACTGTCGTTTGATGATTGCAGCGATGATCAATGGATGGGCTGGAGCGAACAGCAGCGTGCAAACCCACGGGATATACAAAAATCGTTTTGTGTTTTCTGCAGGCCTGCGTGAAGACTTTGAAAGGCTGCGAACGGAGGAATGGACGCAAGCAAAGTTGCTAGTTGGCGGCTCAATGAACAGATGCACACTGTTTTATCGCAGGAATTATACAGCATCCACAAAAACTTTGAATCGTTTTCCTGGCCGTGTATATCAACAGCGTTTTCTCACTGTGCGTTCCTAGGTGAAGTTCGAAGGCGGTAGATGGATGCAAGTGGAACAGAAAAAGAATGTGTGTAGGCTCTGAGATTAGATGACAGCAGTTGAAATCCCACGTTGGACAGTAGACAAACTATTTTTTTTTTATTGGCGCTTGAGCAGCAGACAGCTCGTTGAAATTTCTTTAAAAGATTTTGAGAACCCTGCAGCCTGCAAATCTCACAAACATAAGATCCAGAAATAATATGCAAAATTTTGAAACGAAACGCTGCAAACCGATTAAAAATTTCAAAATTTATAGCTCTACAAAGCCAGATTTGTCAGTTACATCAAATAATTTTCAGAAAACTTCAGATTGCTAATAAAATGCCTTAGAAAGTCTCTCATGCAAATCATAAAATAAACCTAATGATTAACCCAGGATCAAAAGTAGCTGGGCTCCGCAAAAAGTGCTTATGGGAGTTGGTTGGTTCAGCCTAGAACTTCCCCTAACGCCCACTGATCTTCTTCAACAAGATATTCCTGCACAGCTCACTTTAACCATCAATAAAGAGAGAAAAAATAGTACTAGATCTTCGTTGCAATAGAGATCCCTGCCATTACTTCAGAAACCCT